>JAVQJG010013114.1:0-31331 GCA_036024015.1 Craterocephalus amniculus
GCATTTATTTTGAGTAGACTGGACTACTGTAATGCTGTCCTTACAGGTCTCCCTAAAAAGTCCATCAGACAGCTGCAGTTAGTCCAAAATGCTGCTGCTCGAGTCCTCACTAAGACCAGTAAAGTGGATCACATAACCCCAGTCCTCAGATCTTCACACTGGCTTCCTGTTTGTCAAAGAATTGACTTCAAAATCCTGCTGTTAGTTTACAAAGCACTGAATGGTTTAGGGCCAAAATATATTCAGGACCTTCTGGTTCGTTATGAACCAACCAGATCCCTCAGGTCATCAGGGTCAGGTCTACTTTCAGTTCCCAGAGTGAGAACCAAACACGGAGAGGCAGCGTTCAGTTTTTATGCTCCACACATGTGGAACAAACTCCCAGAAAGCTGCAGGTCTGCTGACACTGTCAGCAGTTTTAAATCAGGGTTAAAAACCTTTTTTATTTGCAGCCTTTTATGACAATTGATTTTTTTTCTGAGGGTCTCTTTCTTTCTTTGATTTTCTCCCTTTGTGAATTTATTTTTGTTTTTAATTCTTTCTATTGCTTTCTTGCTGTAATGTTTCCAATGTTTGTATGTTAAGCACCTTGAATTGTCATGTACATGAAATGTGCTATACAAATAAAATTGCCTTGCCTTGCCTTGCCTATTAATTAGGAAAAAGAAAAGGTATATTTTGGTTTATAAACTTTTGCTTCTTTAGATACTTAATCTTCTCTAAATTACATAACATTGCAAATAAAAGTCTGTCATAAGTGGAAATACTACAGGGCCCACTGTGCTCTGCTTCTATGTCCCAATAAATGTCCAAATCAACCCTTTAACCTTGACCATGAGGTCTAAAGTAATGGGATTGTAAAAGTATTTTTTATTTATTTACTTACTGAAATCTGCAGTTTTTTGACCAACTCTTTTTTTCATCCACTGAGTTGGTTTTGTGTAGGCACCAAAAAACCTGAGTTCGGTAAAAAAATAGAAATACTTTCTTCCACGGGCATGCATTAAATTTTGATATCTACTCTGCAATCAAGCAACACCTTATCAAACAAAAAAAATGATTAAAAAAAGAAACTGATTCCAGCTTCTGTTTTACGGTAAATTGTCTTTTTTCTCTATGTTTCAATCCACTGAGAAAACATTCAGTTCTGCGCTGTTGCTCAGACAAAACACACTTTGTGAAGAGGACAGCTAAATTTTTGGAAAATTTGTTCACCTTCTCAAAGCATTAAAGAGATCAATCAACTCGACACAAAAATCCTTTTTAAATTAATTAGATAACTCACTTGTTGGTCTCCTCCAACTGTTGGATCTTTCTCTGCAGCTCGAGGTTTTGAGCACTGCATGCAGACATCCTACAGAGAGAGACAGGTGGGAGGAAAACCGAGGGATTACGCAGTAGTAAAGCAACAGGGAAATTAGACAGTGTCATCATTGCTTCAACAATCCCAATATCCGTGCGAGGACTGTTATTACTCTCCTTTCTGAACAGCGACAGTTCCCTGTATTGTTCCGCTGTCCCTCATTTGTTTTTCTGAGTCACCTGCAGATGATTACTATCTAATGCTGACTGTGCTCAATAGGAGACACAATCTCAGGCTATCATGAAACTTTTTGTTATCAACAAGCAACAGAGCAGCTCTAAATGGGATGGAAATAATCAAAATTTCCAGAAAGCGTGAGTACAGCCACGTACACATGTGTTTGTAAGGTCATTTCAACGCTTTCTCGAGAAAACAA
This sequence comes from Craterocephalus amniculus, assembly GCA_036024015.1. Lineage (NCBI taxonomy): Eukaryota > Metazoa > Chordata > Actinopteri > Atheriniformes > Atherinidae > Craterocephalus > Craterocephalus amniculus. The sequence continues at coordinate 1,740 of JAVQJG010013114.1, forward strand.
GGCTGAAATGCACACATTTTTCTCAGATTTAAAAATATGGAAATAAACATCAGTACATTCGCCCAGCTTATACTGAGATGAATTATAAATAGCAGGTTTTTTAAGTCCAGTGGTGTCAGAGCGCCACATCCTATGAACAATCTTGGGGGTGGGGGTTGATAAACAATAAACCTGGTGGGAAATGACAAAACAAAGGGATTTGGTGACTCTGCTGCACCGAAGTGCACGCTCTACCACACTGAACTGTCTGTGTAAGTGTGATGGAGTGAAAGAGCCAACATGTGGGAGGCAGGCAGGATTGGTGACAAATTTGCTGGCTGGTCGTTGTAATGATACTCATGCTGCACAGCCTGGAGAAAGAAAGGATGCAGGAAGACTCTGATGAGCTTCATTTTGGTAGAAACCACCTGTCCCTCTGTTGTTTCACGCTGCATCATCTTTAGGTTTTTCTTGAGCCCTTCTGCTGCCAAAGAGTGCAGCTTATCTGCTTTGTTGTGCTGCTGGCTATCACAGTATAGCACACCCTTTCCAGATGGATGGTTTTCTTATACACTGTTAGGTAACAGTTACCCGAACAACATGCTGGGTAAATAAATTCGATGGCATACTGTATATATGGTGAATAATCCAAAAGCGACACACAGAGTGGGTGGACTCAATTGCAAACTCTTCAAACTCTCACACTTCTCAGTGACTTTACAGTGATGCAGTATGTTTGGGTGTTTTGGTAAATATCCCTTTTTCTCAGGCACATTCTGGGGCTCCAACCTGGCACTGCTTGCATGAAGAGGAAGCTGCTGTTTCAACGATAAGTAAGATAAGTCAAAAGGAAGATATTCAGCTAAGTAGACAATGCATTGTTTCGGTTTACTTGGCTCCCTGATTAAATACTAAAGGTGCTAAAGAGGAATTTTGACCTGGTGGTTGTGTTTGAAAGCATTCATTGCCTTCCTATTCCAAAGATGCTTTTTGGATGTCAGCTGCATTTTGTTCTACTTTCTTCCAAGACGATAAAACATTACTTTATAAGTGTTGAGATTTTTGGTGGATAGTTTTCTGTTGTGCGCCCTTCTATTCAGGCAGGCTACCTTTTTATGGCTTTGGAAATTTGGAAACTCATTTCTAGACAGATTAGCTCACTGTATAAAAATCTGTACTTCTTCAGCCCATTCTTCAGCCCATCAGATGGATCACTTAAGGTCAAGAAAAGATTCTTCTTCAAAAGGTTGGTGTAGGATGCAGGCAAATGCACCAAATTGAAAACCTTTTCTGTGGTGGAGGGGCTGAGGGCAGCCAGGCCAGACAGGACCAAGCAGCTGCAGCAGCAGCATGACAGATTTGTAAGCTCTCTCTTTATGGCCATATCATCCCAGACTTACAGTATGTGTGTGATTTGAGATGTATTCAGGGACACTGAAAATTAGAGGCAGCCTGTCATAAGCAGTGCTACACTATATGAGCATGAAGAAAATGTATTACAGCAGAAAACTTGTGTTTAAAGGAAAAAAGGCAACAATTTAAATACAGGCTATACACCCTGTTTTCCTGAAAAAGCCAAGAAAAATGCATTAAATATGTTTTTTTGGCCGGTCTTTTTCTGTCTACTCGTCCACTTCTCTTTGGAAATGATTTTGTCAGAGCAGAAATACTATTTTGTGCCAATCAAATTATGTGATCTTTGACACTTTTAGTAGCTTTGTCTTTGTGACAGGTTGTTAGTAAGAAAGATCCAAAGATCCTGTTTGAAATTATTTCTTTGCTAGTTGTCTATTATGTTTAAACATGATGTTATTTTGTATCTCAAGCGAAGTCCTTTTTTTCATCACTGAATGATTCATGGGTCAGTGTTAACTGGCTTTGTAAATATAAACACAAATATCTCTGAAAATCCTACAAGACCTGAATTGTCAAATAAAACCTTAAACAGACCTTCAGAAAACCTAGAGGGGTATTGCTAAAAATGTTTTTGGAAAGATAACAAAAGACTTTCGGTAACATCATTAGTATGTGCAACTGTGATGTCTCAGAACTAAATTCCCTAAACATCCATTTATGTTTAAGCCTTTAACATCTTTCTTTTTGACCATCCATGACAGAAACTTCCATTCACCTTTTTGTCTTTCTTCTCCAAATGTACTGGTAGAGTTCTGTGAATTTCCTTTGAGCTTCCACTGAGGAGTTTCTCCTCAAAAATAGCTTATTGTAGAAGATGAAAAAGAAGTTAATCAAATTTGCTTAATCTGTGATGGTTGAATAATTTAATAGATTTCTATGTCCTTCAAAATGTAAGCATTGGTTGGAGTTAATTGAGCAAATGTCAGACAGGATGTTGTGCATTTCAGAGTGCAAAGAAATGACTGCATTACAATATAACGCCCTTGGCCAAAGTATGCAACAATAGTGTCTCATTGAGTGAACGATGTCGAGCACAGCTGGATCCATACCTTCCTTCCAGACTGTCAACATATTCCCTTTTCTTCTTCCGGCTTTCTTGAGCTGAGCGTTTGTTGCGGATTTTCCGACGGATCTTCTTCAAAACCCTTTCCTCATACTTGTCAGGGAGATGAAACACATGAGAGAACAGAAACCAGAGAGAAAGAAGAAGCGAAGTAAGACCAAAATAGCTTGGGATGGGGCAACGGGGGAGTTGTGGAAAAGGGGGAACAAATTTAGATCTAAGAAGTGTGCGCAGAGACTCATCTATGAACTTGTGTACCTTGGACAGGGGCAGCTTGCTGGGTAAGCTAACTCCCTCTTTAGCTAGAAGCTCCTTCTCATCCTCATTGAGTACAAGCTCCTGGAGGGGATGCTGAGAGCTTCGCTGCACCTGTAAAACAGGATTACAGTTTAATGGAGTTTCTTTTCAGCTTACTTGGTAAAGAAGTGGAATAACGTTTGCTGTAATTTTGTTTATTTGGAGACAAGAGTGTCTTTCTTTCTTTCAGACATTACAGAGAAACAGACGGCAAAGTTTTTATAATGTTTAATGTTTTTAAGAGACATTATTGACTCTTCTTACTTTCTGTCCAAGGTTGGATAACAGCAGGTCTTTCACTGTGACCGTGTGGCTAGATGGTAGCAGGGAGTTCTGGTTCGTGTTAAAGTAGAACATGATTCCAAAATCCTCATGAAGATCACCAGGCTCACAGCCTGCGCAATAAACCAGAAAAGAAGGGGGAAAAAAGCTTACAAAACAGACTCCGTTTTGCAACTGGAACCAAAACCACCTGCTTTACAGAGCAAACAGTCCTGTTTTTTGTTTTTTAAAATGATATATGCACAGAAGAAGGCAGAGAAAGAAATTCATTTGCAAGTATAATTGCACATTAAAACCTCTCATAAAAATGAATACATGCAATGCTTCGGTTTCTTTGTGTGTCAGTCAGCACAGCTTCATACCATTGCAGGTAAATATTTTGCATGTAAGAGATTTGAAGAATGGGCAGCAGTTGTGGGCTGTTCAAAGTGCATGGTAGTCTAGACTGTGTTAAAGCCTTTTCTAAGACTGAGACTTGAAGAAGATGTAGAAAAATAAGAAGGGAATGAGGAAGAAGAAAAACTAAGAAGGTGACATGGTGCGGCTGAGGCTGGAGGATGTGTAGGAAGACTTATCTTCTGTTGCTATAGCAGCAGAGTATATAGTGCAGTTGTACCATCGACAAGTTGAGAAAAATTTGAGGGTTAGTGGTTAAGTCTCCACAGATGTAAAATAAACAGATGAATTTCCTCATGATCTAATCATCAGATTAGATAGTTTTAACCGTATGGCATGGTTATCCGAGTGTAGAGAGAAAGTAGAACAGAGAGGAGGAAGAGTGCCAACAAAAGAGGTGGGGGGCTGATGAAGATTAAAGTATCAGATAAAAGAGGGTCTATTTAAGAGTTTGTTTTTGTCAGAGTTCACAAACAGCTCTTGTCTCACAACAGGAACAAAAACTCAGTGAGAGAATAAATTATCTTAAAATCGCAAGGTAGCTATTTGTTCTCGGGTGTAACTCCTGCTGATAACAAGAGAATAATCATAACTGCGCTGAATGAGAGCTCAGGTTGTAATCACAGTGTTTGCCTTGTTTTCACATGGCCGTGGCATGACATCTTCTCTGAAATAACTTGAAAATGGTGCAATTATCAGGTGAAACTCAAAGATGTCAAGCCCTCGGTTTTTCCAGCTCCAAACAACTCATGTCTCAGAAACAAACCTATGCCAATGATCAATATCGATCCTAACTTTGTCCTAAATTTAAAGAAGAAAGCTGTGGATAAATCATTTAATTAATCTCGATTTGATGTGGATTTGATCTAAATGACTCTCTTGTTAGATTGCCTGCTTTGAACTGTATATGACTTACATAAACAGGGTGAGAGAATTTACAGTATAAATTAAGGGAGAGAAAGTTCATTTCAACTTGCAGAGTGCTCTGGATTAAAAACATGATTGCAGAAATGCTATGCCAAGATAGTTCAAGGCCAGACCATTTCATTTGATATTAGCTACAGCTTTGTTTTCCCACACCGCCTCATCCTCTGCAGGAGCAATGAGGCCGTGTTGAGCTTTGTTGCTGGCCCACTCCTCAACAATACATGCCGCCTGTCTTCAATCTGCTGTACCATCGTCTCCCTAAGCTCATTTTCCAATAATCTTTTGTCATTCTGTGTTGATCTTGTGCTTTCTTTTGACCTAAATCACATTTGTGCTGCTTTTATTGGGGTTTTTTTACGAAACAAATTTCATGTTCAGGTTGATTTGATACTTTCAGAGAAGAGCGTGAATGGTTCATTAAATCAGCTGCATTTTTATAACCTTTGATAGAAATGGGATCGGTGTCTTTCTCGAGGACCCTTCCACATGTGGGATGGGGAAACTGGGGATCGAACCACAGCCTTCTGATTGGCAGACAACTGCTATCTTCTGAGCAGCAGCTGCCAAAATTAAAGGTCGGACAACACGGACTAGCTGTGGATCTGCATCCATCTTATCCATACACTGTGGTTCCATCTCATCAGCATATTTTCAGAGAGCTGCAGAATCACTGCAGTTTGCTTTGAAGCTGTTCTGGTGGCATGTTGTAGCAAATCAACTACAGATTTTTTCCATTAATTTGCCACACAGCGTTATAGAGTTGTGGGTTACATGAAGGGACAGAAGCAGCGGAGACAGTCTAAGTGTACAAATGAATTAATACTGTAGAACACGGCTGACAGCAAGTCAGCAAAGAGTGGTTCAGTATGTCTATGATGATGACAGCTAGTGTTGCACCACCGAACAGCTCATTCAGGTCCTGAATGGATTCAGAATTTTGACCCCACTACACATTTACCAGCCCACTGCTTAAACCTGACTACCCCAACATGTGCCTGTGTTTGACATTTTTGTCATTTCAGATATGGGTTATTGAATTATTTGTAACTGGATTCAAATTGTCATAAAAGATGGCTACTATTCAAAAAGGCCAATTTCATAACGCTGTGATTCAAATTTACACAAGCTTTTATCCTTCCCGATGAGAAATGGGAAAAGCCTGAAATAATTGTTGCTACACTGAAAGCCCTCAGAGTCAGAGGTGAATTCAACAGCTTGCATTATTCTATAACAAAGACCAACTCTCAAGGTCGTCATTTTTACCCCGTTTTCTCCCTTTTCTTCCCTTAACCTGACATTTTTGTTCCATATACAGACAAGCTGCTATGCTGTTTTATAACACACTCTCCAACAACAAATTTAACCACTTGTCCATTCTTGACTCACCGACATCAATGGAAACATCTGACATCTTTTCGTCAGCTGGCGGTTGGTTCTCCAAAGATGGAGACTGAAGTTGCACACGGTCATCAAAGGGTGGGAGAGCACTGATGGAGATTCGATTGGGGCTGTGTTTGGGATCTGTTAGGGGGTCCTCGTTAATGCCGCTGTCAGTGGTGCAGGGAGACCACAGGGGTGATGCCGGCACAGAGGACGACTCATGTAGCAGAGCGTCTAAGAAGTCGTCAGCGACATTCCTCTGAGGGCTCGGGGTCTGAGGAGAAGCAGATGTACACACAATCCCATTAAGCCGATGACATTTATCAGTTATATAAATGTATTCCTCCACATGAACACAAGCAGCCACATAAACACAAACAACAACTCAGAATTTAAATGAGATTATGCACAATCACGTTTGACCTCTATCCGCAAACCAGTTTGCATTCTATGTGCTGTATTTTCATAAAAACATCAATTAAATAAGAGGCTGTCATCATCTTGTCCTAAGTGAATCTGTTTTGGAGCAAACTGCGGCGAATGTTCAGGTCACATACATCATCCGCTGTCATAGTCCACAGCTGGTCGCTGTGGCAACTGGCTGCTTCTTCTGTGTTCCTGAGCAGAAGGTCAAAGAGGTCCATCCCTCCATGGACCTGAAACAAAGAGTGCAAGAAGCGAAGATGTTCCTCAATTTCTTTTCCAGGTTTCTGCTCATTTTTACACACACACACAAAAACAATATCTATTTTTGGTCTGTTGCAAATTTGCTCAGTTCACTTTCCTGCTGACCGCATCAATAAATGAAGTCTCTTCCACTTATATCTACTAACAAACATCTACTTTTGTTTAACCAGATCGATTCTAAATCAGTCTCTTACACCCAAATTAATCAGTGATCTTACCTTTTGTGTTGTCAAAGTCATTTTTCAGATGTTTGAAGCAGCTGGTGAAGTTTCAGTGACGTCAATCAGCAGGAAGGAAAAAGCACCGGACTGTTAAATCATTACAGTCCTCTGTGTCTGTGGGATGCAGGAGAAATGCCTGAGTGTTTCATGGGACAAAGTTGAAATTCCGTATCATACAAGAGCATTCCCTCAACCCAGCTTATCACTGTCCAATCCGGTGTTTAGCTGACAGCTCCGAGAGCCAATTGGGACAGGAAGAAGTCTCAGGGATGGATGAATTAGTCAAAGTTAGTCAGACTTAGTCCAGAGTGACCTTTGATGTAAGCTGATAGGGGACTAATTATTCACTGTGTGCTTTCACATTCATTTTATGCTAGATGAGCTTAATTCACAGGCATGTTTTAACCGCTTTCAAGGGCGATAGGTAGAGATAAACCTTTTTTGTTCCGAACTCTATTAACCATAGACTATCAGTAAAAATAACACAAAATATCAAAGGATTTCATTTGGGTTTGAGATCAATTTAAAGGCTTTAAAAGCTGAAGGCATTTATGACATCTGATGTCATATCAGGGACTTGCTCTGACTTTCTATGAGTTGCACCATTTACATAATAATAAATAAACATGTAAATAAACAAATAAATGAATTAATAAATAAATGAGTAAGCTCTGATTGAAAATCCACCCTTATATTAAAAAATGAAAAAGAAACCCCGCCTTAATTTATTGCTACCCATTTCCAAAATTATGGCTAAATGGAAAGTTGCGTCTCTCTGCGTAACACCGAAATCCTTGGTTGACCAAAAGTCCTTAACACAGAGTTAAAAATTATAGAGAATTTTCCTTTTAAGAAAAATTATCTATCAGTTTCCATTTATCCAGAAACCTGAAACAAAATTTTTCTTTAGAATTACTGTACCTGTACCTCCCCGTTTCTTATCTTTACTGCCAATAATTAGCTTCATTTGTGCCATGCTATTTCTTAGAATGCAGGTCATAAAGCAAAAATATATTACATAATGTGTACTCCAGGCAAGTACACAACAAGAACATGCACACTTGCACACTGGCTATTATCACTCCAGGGGAGAGATTCTCCCAGTGTAGGAACTATCACACTTCTTGTCCCTTCTCTAATTTCCAGAGAGTGTAATCATCAAAATCCTTCTCCCACTGCCTCAGCTTCAAAGCTCGCTTGCACCTGCAAAAAAAGGAGTTTTGTATGGTAGCTCAAAAAATATTTCTCCATTTTTCACAATATTTTTTTTCCTTTACTTGAATAATGCAGCACAAAGCAGAAAGAAACTCAATGTTCTGTCTTTTTAATTTTCACTGGGTTATGGTGACTTTCACTAAGTTTTCCCCGCGCTTCAGAGTGGACACATCTATCAATGCATGTGAAGAACAAAAATGAAATACTCTTACCTAAAATATCCCGGCCTGTTCGAAACTCAGCCTTCGGGTTTGAGGACACAAAGCACTGCAGAGACTGTGTAGAATCATTATCTGTATAAAACTTAATGATGAGAAAGGCTCACCTCATTCTAAGTCTTTTCTGACTGTGATTTAAACAGGTCACAAAATGTGAAAAATCTCCATCTCAGAAGCAGGTCGGCTGGGTTTCAACGATCAGTGGAGAAACATATCGATCTTATATCTCATGTAGGCTTTTCATGGTCTTAGCTTTATTTCAGAAAATCAATTCATGATTTCAGTTTCAAAACGAATTATGTATGAAGTCAGAAAAGAGCTTAAACTTACTTAAATTAATACTCGAGGAGCCAGTGAAGGTTCTGGCTTCACTGATTCATTCTGAACCGGATCGTACATATTCATTGTCATGTTATAACAGGAATAATGCATACAGTGAAGGCAAAATATGAATCTAGCATGAGCACTTCAATCTTTAAAGTGCATCCTCGGTGTATTTGTTGCATAAAAATTGATTTATCTTTGGCAGAGAGCCTATTATCAGAACTGCAATATGCCTAATCGCATGGCAGCAGAGTTCTGCTATCTTTATTGTTGTTACAACAGGAGATTACAAATGTTCAAAGTACATACAGATATGACCTAACCAGAACATTTTCAGAACATTTATGGATACCAATTATATTTTGCAGCCTACTTGTAATGCTGTGTTACAGCTTACGACATCATTTGTGTGTAAGAAGGGGGTTAAGATCAAATACACCCACTTACATTTACGTTAAATAATTTTATAAAGGTCATTCCCTAAACGTTATTCACCAGTGGGTATAAAATGTTCTTTGACAGTGTTGCACTAAGCAGAGATGGGAGCAGGGGGGCCAAGGCATAAGGAGACTAAGCAATTGTTTGGGGCCCCCATCCCACTATGGGGCTCCCCAAGAGAGCTTAAAATCACAAAATAGCTTCATCAAAAAAAAAAAAAAATTTTTAAAACAATTGCACAAATATAATTAAATAACATAGCTGATTATACAAAAAAAATTTGGATTGTCGTTCTATTTTCACGACAACAAGGTATGAAAAATTCCTTTAATAATTAACATGTTCAACTAGTGTTGGGGGCTGTTTCCTCTGTTATACAGTGTATGCACAAATACAAGTTCTGTTTGGCATATATATGTTACTCTACAAACATCACTGAATTTTCCACCTCAGAGTAACATTGAAACTACAGCCAGGATGACACAGAAATGATGTAAGGCAAACACAAATAGTGGTTGATATCAAGATCCATGGACAAGTACTGAAACTCTGAGGAGTGCTAATTGCTTTCTTACCTGTGGGAGATGGACTAAATTCCAAATAGTTGCCAGTTATTGCTTTTTCTTTACGCTTATTAGCCTATTTATTCTTTAATGGGCTGGAAAAAAAGTGACTATTTAAAAAGCAGAAGCTGAAGAGCATAAAGGTGTTAAATCGTGAGGAAACGATGTTGGTGACCCCTGTCACACATCATTCTCTCCGAGTAGCTCATCAGCTTAAAGAGCTCTGGGGTAACAAAGGCACAGAAAGCTGTTCACAGCCAAACATTTAGGTTTACCAAGCAAATGCTGAGGCAGAAATTCTCGGCTGTGTGTTCAGGGCCTTTATGGATCACATGACTGTGATGCTATCAGCTGGGAACAGGTGAACCCAAAGCAACAGGAGAAACTGATCACATGTAACAGACTCCATGTCTATAAAATCCAGAGCTATGGTTCTGTCAAAGGTAAAGAAATTAAATGTAATACTTCACAACTGGTAGTGCTCAGTTTCCACCTAACCCAAAGAAAAAGATGAAGAAGGCAGGTGTATGACACAAACCCTGAGAGACAGAAGTTCAGGAGAGCAATCATCCAGGTTGTGGGCATCAGTGCAGTAAGAACACGCTAGCAGGATGCTAGAAAGAGGCAGCGGGACGCTCAGACTAATTGGGATGAAGTAGAGGAGCATGAAAGTCTAATGGGACCTCAGCAGAACTCTAATTTCTACAATATTGAATAAGTTTTATTAATCACACATTTAATATTGCTTATAGAAAACATACATACCACTTTATAAACCAATTAGTCTTAATTAATCTGAACTTATAGATGCTTGTTTTGCTCATATGTTTTTTCTTTAAGTAGTTTTTCAACTTTATCTTAAACGCATCAGGACAATAAAGAATCCAACTAACAAATATGATTAGTTATGATTTCAGTGTCCCATTTTGGGTTCTGGAAACCTTCCTTAGATATTTGTTTCTTCTGCTCTGCCCTCATCTGGTGGAGAACTGCTACTACATCCTGCCACAGCCTCATGGTGTAAAATGAAACAAAGGGAACAGGAGCAGGTAACACTTATCAGGAAATTCAACAAGGCACCCAGCAGCTTGGGCTTGATCATATTAACATGTTTTGTGAGTTCAACTTAAAAAGAAAGAGGTGATTTCAAACATCCGAAATCTGTCAAATACAACAAAGCAACCAGACACCATCATTCTGCTTGCTACAATGCTGGGCAGGACATGTTAGAAGAAAAAAAACAAACATCAGAAACTTTAAAAGCCATGATTTAAGTGCAAAATTAATGTATTGACCTTCACATGCTGTGCATAGGAATGATTGGCCACACTCTCCTGCTCAGCTTCAGCTCAAACAAAACTTGAGGTGTGGTTGTGTTTATGATAAGGTTCCTGATAAATAATGAATATCTGGTAAATAAAACATGAGTCAAAGACAAAGAGAACAGAGTGACACATGACCTTGTAATGATCTTGTTCTCCAATATTTTGGTCATGGTGAAGGTCGGAGCCTTTCAGTGCCGAATATTAACCATCATACACTCTGCACATCAAATAAAGATGCAGGGTTAACCGCTCTCATTAAATGTAAATAGCCTGTGATGGTAAAGCTTGCACAATAAACTTATCCTGAAATATCTTACTCTGTTCTTGATAATTATAAAAGGAAGATCGCCAAGATTTAGCAAAGTGATTAAACATTTAAAAAAAGGAAACATAATTTATTGCTAACTTGCACTTGATTTCAAATTTGTAGATAGTAATGTGATGGATAGCATCAGCATGTTTAGTAATGTTTGCTATAACTTCAGTTAAGCTTAATCTTTACAGCCGACATGTGATGAATAACTGTTGAATTAGACTTGAACTACAACACTGTATGTATCTTAAATGTATGAGAAAATAACAATTGTGATAAATATTACAAAAAATATTCCCAAACAACCAAATAACAGCCTCTTTATGCTTTTTTAAAATTTAAATATGTATCCTTCATGAATAACACAAACATTGAAATTAATTTTAATGTTCTCAATTTGCCAAAAAGATTGCAACAAATGTCTGAAAATTCACCAACCGCTCGGCCGGGATGCAACTCTGGGTATCTTCAAAGGGGATTTTTTTTCCCCAGTTTGCAAGATAAAAACAGCTATAGGGTCTTCCTAATCTGTAAAGCCAAAAGACTTTTTTCAAATGATAAGTACTTCCTCTGGCTGTATGAACTGTATCTTTATTGAATGTTTTGATATTTCAATCCTTGCTTTGGGTATCACTAAACTGGATGAAACTGAGATAATCCATGAAGAAATCCCTAAAGGTAAACAGTGAAATACACTCTTTTTCTTCCAAACTACATGAATATAAAATATCTTAAAACATAAAACCGAAATATTATGCAAAAGTCTATTTATCTAACTTCTGATACTTCTGTACATTCTATTGAATGCATTATACTGTCGAATTATTGAATAAGTCTCTTCTCTTTCAGCAGAACTTTCATATTTTTTCTGACACTTAATTCCTTTAACAAAGTTTTGCACATTTTAATCCAAATTTTAATAAATCAGAGGGCTATAACTTCTACTTTCTCTATCGTAGCATTGGTTGTCTTTCATTCCTGTTGCACCAAATATAATCGGTCCAATCCAACTCAACCACAGGGCGGTTATTTACTTTACAATTTATTATTCTGGGTCAGTAAGAATTTCTATTTGTACTCTCTTTTTCCAAAATACTATTCTGGCTTGGTGATGAAGGTAAAATGGGTCTTCATTATTATACTGCAATTCTCCCTTAAACTCCCTTACCCACCCAACACAAGGCTGAACAGTTTGGCTTCATACTACTGGAGAAAAAAGAAAGAAAAAGCTAATTTGATTCTGTTTTTCTTTAGAAGGGAGTCTTTTTTTAAGAAACGGAAATGTATAGTTTTAAAGAAAGTTGAAAGATAAATGTGAAGTTAGAGAACAAAGACCTGGAGATACATTACCACAGCCTTGATTAAATTTAACATTTCCCCCTTTGTTTCAGTTTTTTCATCTGATTAAGAATAGTAATCAAGAGGAAAAACACATGAATGGTATAACTGAGACTATGTAGTATAGTCCATATTTCCTAGGTTTTCCAAGAGGTCCCATGTAAAAAGTACATGTGTTCATTAAGAAAAGACCAGGATATCTATACAAATGCAAAAAATCTTTATGTCCTGTCTTTTTCTTTTTTCAAACTATGGACAGTGTCCCACAGACTACTGTACTGTCCTATTAGAAGAATAGAAACATTGTGGTTGTTATCAGTAGACAGTATTAGATCAATATCTGCTTAGAAGACAACCTGCATTTCAAGGAAAGCTGCATATTTCAGCAGTGCTAAACCGCAGACTGCCTCCATCACAACAGCATGACTTTGCATGAGAAGAGTCAGGGTGCCAAGGCCTGCAGTCCAGACTTTTCACTGACAGAAAATATTTGGTGCATCGTGAAACAAAAAATCCAACAATGAAGGGGCAGCAGCTACTATTAGGCTAAAATCCTGCATCGGACAAGAATGGGAAATCACTCCTCTCCTAACGCTAAGCAACTGGTCTCCTCTCTTCAGACATTTGCAGGTGGTTGTTAAAACAAGAGGGGACACCACATAATGATAAAAATCAAACGGTTCCAACTTGTTTTTCTTTTTTTAATGTTTAGCTGCCAGCAAATCTAAAGTGAGCTCATTTTTGTCATGAAATGTAAAACGTCTCTGTTTCATAATGCTTTAATGTTCTACTAGAAATTGGAAGTGGGTTTATGACGATTGCAAATCCTTGCTTCCTGTGTTTATTTACATTTTACAGTGTCCCAATGTTTTGGGAACTGGGGTTATAACTGGCTCTTTAACTTCCTTGCAATATGTTTCAATGTTTTTGTCAGTTTACTGGCAGCTGGAGGACAAAGAAGCTAAAGAAAAACCCAACTGGGATCGACGTCTAAATAATTCTATCAAAAAACTGTATTTCTCTCTCAGTAAGTCTCAACTCTATAGTACAGCAGTGGACACTACGCACATACACACATGTGTTTACCAGGACTTGACGCACATCCACAGAAACCTGATAGGAGCGGAACCGCTGAGCGGCAGCGCCCCCTGCTGGTGAGCGCCCTGACCCGCACCGTCACACGCCAGCCGCAGCGGCAGCAGAGTCTCTCCTGTCACCACCGGGACTGCCTGTCCTCAGAGGCAGTGTTTACAGCAATAAGCCGCCGCACACGAAGATCCACGACCAGCCGGCAACATGGTGAGTCTATAACGGGCGGGAATTGTGTATTTAATGCGTTTTGTCACAATGAAAAGCGGGCTGACAGCCGCCCTGCCGTGTAACCTTCGTGAGCAGATATAACGGTGCCAGTGAAACAAGCTGGCCTGGATGGAACCCGTCAGGTGCTGGGAAATGGGCGCCGGTGTTGGGTGGTGTAGTGTGACCAGATAGGGGCTCTGTTTGCGGTCCCTTATGAGATGCGCAGCGAGCAGCTGATAAAGCAGGGCTGTGGCCTTCACCGCACGGCCCGCTGCGCCTCGTTGTGACGTTCATCGCAAAGCCTTTAATATCAATCTGCTGGATCCGACTGCGGGAATATTATGTTCATGTGCTGTAAGACTGACGGCACATGGCGCTGACATGTCACTTAGGTATTGTCTGCCACTGATATGGGGAATTCTGGTTTAGCTTTATTGTAGATTGACATTGGATAACGGGAGATTGCGTCACTGTTTAATTTGATTCAAATACACAGTAATACGTCACTACAGAGAGATGCATCGCTTTTTGTTTTTATCTTTGTGAAATTAACATTCAGGAAGTTTTGGTTAGATCTATGAATTCATTTTTAAACAAAATGTATGTACTTATTTATTTATTTTGGTACAATCATGGCTGAAATGCTAAAATTGTGTTAAAATAACACTAAGATCTCCTTTGTACACGTTTAATTAAAGGAAAAAACACTTAATAGGTCAACTAAATGGTTGTGTATCATATAGTCCTGTCACAATGGTATAAAAACAACTCAAAATGGTATCACATTTATCTTTCTTTACAGAACTGGAACTGCCCCTCCCCATATTGAACAGAAACTCCTATATTATTAATGTGGCCTGCTGTTGTATATGGTCATATTGTGTAACATATTTTTGCTCTTTAATTTAGGTATTGACATGTTTTTCTCTGACTTGTGTAATATAGAGTTTACCTTAATCTTCATCTCAGCATTTTCACAGAAATTTAAGGTCTGAAACAGAGATTCTGTGTCATAGTGCAGCTCTTCCCATTCAGCTGCAGCATGTAAATGGTGACTCAGTTATTCCCAATCTGTTGCTTTAACCATAAGGTGAAGTCTTTACGCAGTGCCCACCCTCCTTTCTCCCAGATTCAGTTTCAGACATGTGTTTCTTTTTATAGCTCTGCTCGGAGGGGCTGTGCAGACCTGCCTGTGGGCATAAATAGACACACGTGAATGATAACATGAACCTCTGCTACGGGTTGTAAATGGATGAATGTAACACCGTGTTAACCCACTCCCAACAGGTGAACTTTACTGTGGATCAGATCCGTGCCATCATGGACAAAAAGTCCAACATCAGAAACATGTCTGTGATCGCCCACGTGGATCATGGGAAGTCCACGTTGACTGACTCGCTGGTGTCCAAGGCTGGGATCATCGCCTCAGCCCGGGCCGGAGAGACCCGCTTCACGGACACGCGTAAAGATGAGCAGGAGCGGTGCATCACCATAAAATCAACGTACGTGGTTTACAGAACAGGCGTGGAGACACAGCTCTGTGCTGGTTTTCAGTCCATCAAAGGTCCTCAAAACCCAGCTACAAATCTTCAATGTTTCCCTTTAACAGTGAATATTTATGACCTATGAAGAGCTGAATTTCACAAATACGTTTTAAGCCTCATGAATTAGCAACTCCACAAACTCATTGGCGCATATAAAATACGTGACATCACATTAAATCATAAATAACAATTAATAACCTTCATGCAAAGCAACCACAGCTCGTCTGAATAACATTCAGATGATAACTCAGTAGTCACAGTGTAAAACATCTTTTTTAAGATATGATCATTTCAAATCATGAATAAGAAGCACATTTCAAAAGGGTTGGCAGAGAGGCATGTTTGCCACTGTGGTGTTTCAACTATTATTTTACTAACACAGTAAACATTTGAGACAACTGAGACTTCATGCTGCTCAGATCATAAAATAGTTTCTCCATTTTACCTAAGTCCACCTCAAGTTAGTTTTGCCTACAGGTGGTAGCAGCATTTTTGGATCTAAATAGATTTTTTAAAAATCGTGTAATATGCTTATTGTAATTGCAATCACACAACTAATAAATAAACCTCAGCAACAAGTTAATAAAGATGGTATAGACCAGGGGTCTGCAACCTGCGGCTCTTTGCACCTGCCACAATAGCTCCTAATAACAGGCTAAGCATGATGAAGAACCAACTAATGTTATTAGATAGAGATATTGTGACAATTGCAGGTTTTAGGAGTAAATAATTGCATTATATTTTTAACATAATGGCACTAAAAGCACCAAGAATATAATTTTTTATTATCTTGATTAGTTTGGAAACTATGGAGCTTCAAATATATAAATATCCCAAAGAGGAAAATCTTCTTTTTGCAAGTGTTTTTTTCTTTATTCTGATACCTATAAATATTTTACTTTAAAAACACACAAAAAACGTAAAAATTCATAAAAACAGAAACATTTTATCGTTTCTAATTGTAGCTTTTTATTAAAAAAAAGTTGTCTTTTTACAAATGTTCCTTCAACATTTACGGCTGTAAGAAATGTTGTAAGCGTGGCTGAGGGCAAAATTAACTCTTTGGTTTTGTAAAGGTTATAGACCCCTGGTATAGACCAGATAAATGTAAAAAACAGTAAATGACTAACTTTTGCCCTCATGTTTATCAGAATGAATGTGTCTTGCTTCACAGGTAAAAAGACAGGTTACTTTAGGTTATAAAAGATTAAATGCAGCTTTGTCCCTTGTTTAATTTAAATATCAGCTTCACAGGTGTTTCAGAAAAACCTGCATTATGCTTCTCTCTGATTACACTAAACACATCAATATTTGCAGTGTTTTACATAACTGCATATTTTTTCAGTATCTGAATTGGAAAGTCACTCAACGTCTGTCTGTTTTGAGTTTAGTTGGTGTTAAAATGAGTTGCCAAAGACATAAAATATTTCACATGTATAGTTCATTCTTTACAGTAGAGATAATGGTATGGGTCATAATCTTTGGTGTTCCCTCTCTGCATTACTCAGGGCTATCTCCATGTTTTATGAGCTTGGAGAGAGTGACATGGCCTTCATCAAGCAGTGTATAGACGGAAATGGCTTCCTCATCAACCTGATTGATTCTCCGGGTCACGTTGATTTCTCCTCCGAGGTCACAGCTGCCCTCAGAGTAACTGATGGAGCCCTGGTGGTGGTGGACTGTGTCTCAGGTAATTCCGTCATTTTCAGCACACTTACACATTTAAGTGTTTAATTAAAACGGAAATTTTTTATTTGAACAAAAGAAAAATTAAAAACAGAAAAACAAAACTGATAATATAAAAGGAAAACGTTTTTGTCCAAAGTAATGATAATAATAATGATATAATGATGAATCATCATAAATAAATGTCTTTGTTTTGAACCTTAGGTAAACTCAGCTGTTCTTTTCTCTGACAGGTGTGTGTGTGCAGACGGAAACCGTCCTGCGGCAGGCGATTGCTGAGCGCATCAAGCCGGTTCTGATGATGAACAAGATGGACCGGGCCTTGCTTGAGCTGCAGCTGGAGCCAGATGAGCTTTTCCAGACATTTCAGCGTATCGTGGAGAACGTCAATGTCATCATCTCCACCTATGGAGAAGATGAAGGTGGCCCCATGGGGAACATCATGGTGAAGCACGATCCCTACAAAAAACACACTTATGCTCTTAAATGATGGACAAAAGACACAACCCGGCTGAACTATGTCACACATGTAAGAATGCTGTCGTTAATTTCCGCAGATTGACCCCGTTATCGGCACAGTTGGCTTCGGCTCCGGCCTCCATGGCTGGGCTTTCACCTTGAAGCAGTTTGCTGAGATGTATGTGGCTAAATTTGCTGCTAAGGGAGTTGCTCAGCTTGGACCAGTAGAGAGATGTAAGAAGGTGGAGGACATGATGAAGAAGCTGTGGGGAGACAGGTAAACATGAGTGGACACACACTAAGACGTTTTCTGTGTGCTTGACATGGCAGATTATGTTCTCTTAAATACATTTCTGCATCACTGCAGTAAGAAGCCAAACCACTAGATGTCACTATAGCTTCCTTGCATTCAGTAGCAGGTGATTTTAAAGAGGTTTTATGCCTTTGAACTTTTTTTTTATTCTGCTACAGTGCATTATGAAGATTATTGTAAATGCAATGGTCTGCAAAGCCAAAGAGAAATATTTAAGTATGTAAACTTATTTTAGTATTCTGAATGCATACATGGGTAAGATTAGGTCTCTAACATTTTGCTAATGTATACAGCAAATTAATTAGTTGCACATCAATCCATCATTGCAATGCTTCTTGCAGATATTTTGATCCGAGTGCTGGTAAATTCAGTAAGACTGCCACTGGTCCTGATGGTCAGAAATTACCTCGAACCTTCTGCCAGCTTGTTTTGGATCCCATCTTTAAGGTAAAAATTGAATGCAGTAAGTCTAGAATTTATTGAAGGATTTATTTATCTGTTAAATACTGAACTTTCATGTGTCTCCATCTTGTGAGAATGTGATTTCGCACACTTTTATTTTAGACATTGGCCTATTTGCATAGCATCAAAAAGATTATTATACTAAAATAAGTCATTAGTGTGTATCCACTAATCTGCATTTGCACGATTCAATTTCTCCGCTAAACAATTCTTATCTCTTAAACAGGTTTTTGATGCCATCATGAATTTCAAAAAGGAAGAGACAGCCAAGCTAATTGATAAGCTGGATGTCAAACTGGACAACGAGGACAAGGAAAAGGAAGGGAAGCCCCTCCTGAAGGCTGTGATGCGTCGCTGGCTGCCTGCCGGAGAAGCTTTGCTGCAGATGATCACCATCCACCTGCCCTCCCCTGTCACGGCACAGAAATACCGCTGTGAGCTTCTCTATGAAGGGCCTGGAGATGATGAAGCTGCCATGGGTCAGTGGAAAATCTTTCGCTTTAAAGTGGAGCTTTTTGATTATTTTATGTTGCTTCTTAAAAGAATAAGGGATTGACTCAGAATTAGAGTCGGAGCCTAATGTTTTAACTCTATCCTCAGGTATTAAGAACTGTGATCCCAAGGCTCCTTTGATGATGTACATCTCCAAGATGGTCCCAACCAGCGACAAGGGCCGTTTCTACGCTTTTGGTCGTGTGTTTTCTGGCTGTGTGTCCACAGGTCAGAAGGTGCGCATCATGGGGCCAAACTTTGCTCCTGGAAAGAAGGAAGATCTCTACATCAAACCCATCCAGAGGTGAGTTCATGTTCATGAAGGAGAACAAAGAAAGAGGTAAATAGGACTGGGACGAAATGCTCTCCTCCTGATGAGCATTGATTCTTTTAAGATTTTTTAGGTGCCCATTCGATTTAAATTGTGATTCTTAAAAATTTTGGTATTGACAGTTTTTCTGATTATTAGTTTGCTTGTTAAACCCCAGACCATGTGAAACTTTTAGGGTCACGATTCGATTCGATACTTGATTTTGATCTCTTCTTACAGCATAGAGGCTTATGCCATTTTTAAAGTAGTCTAGTCTACGATCACAGTTTTAGTAATGGAATTTTGCACAGTAAATCCTAATTCAAAAGATGGGCTACATATGAGTAATTGAATTTCATTCTTGTGTAATGTATCACCAATGGCAGTAATAGTCAAGTTTAAGTAATTTATTTACAATACAAAAGGTAACAATCTTGCTTAGTCAAGTGGAAAAAAACAAAAACAAACACAGTAACAATAATAACAAAAATGAGAAGTCACATACAGTAAGGTGCCAGTCATCTAGTCGCACTTTTTGGTTTCAGGAATACATATAAAATAATGTGCAAAAAAACAAAATAAATACATTAAAATATAACTCACGTTTTTCATGACCATGTTTATGCAGGACCATTCTGATGATGGGTCGGTACGTGGAGCCTATTGAAGATGTCCCATGTGGCAACATAGTGGGGCTCGTTGGAGTGGACCAGTTCCTGGTGAAGACAGGGACCATCACCACTTTTGAACAAGTAGAGTATTTATTTTTTTCTTCTGTGTAGGAAGAAAAGGGCAGCACACAAAATTGTGTTTAGTTATTGGGGGGCCTTTTATACAGCTTATTGTTGCTTTTTATAAACACACAAAATGATTAAAGTGGCTCTATCTGCAGGCCCACAACATGAGGGTGATGAAGTTCAGTGTGAGTCCTGTGGTCAGAGTTGCTGTTGAGGCCAAGAATCCCGCCGACTTGCCCAAGCTGGTGGAGGGCCTGAAACGTTTGGCCAAGTCAGACCCCATGGTGCAGTGCATCATCGAGGAGTCTGGGGAACACATAATCGCTGGAGCCGGAGAGCTGCACCTGGAGATCTGCCTCAAGGACCTGGAGGAGGACCATGCCTGCATTCCACTGAAGGTGAGCTGTGGAGCTCAGAAATCCTGGTTCGGTGCATAGCAAGTCACTGCAGCAAAGCTAAAACAGAGATACATTAGATTGTTCTTTATCTCAAGACAAATCTGGCTCTTCTTGTCCACATAAGCTTTTCTTTAGCTCTCCAAAACACATAATCTGTTGTCAAACTTTTCTTCTGTTACGTATTTACATTGATGTGAACTCATTTACTTACTACCTTCCTATTGGCTACTTTAGCCCATCTTAAAAAAGAGTGAAAAGTTCCTACACAGACACACACACCTTTGTTTTAATAGAATCTCACCAATGAGGAAATTTCACCGATGAGGTGAAAATGCATTATGATCCCCATTACATCACACTAATAACACTTATTCTCTTTTCTCCCTCATTGTAGAAATCAGACCCAGTGGTGTCTTACAGGGAGACGGTATCAGAGGAATCAGACCAGATGTGTCTGTCCAAGTCCCCCAACAAGCACAATCGTCTTTTCATGAAAGCACGTCCATTCCCAGACGGCCTGGCTGAAGATATTGAGAAGGGGGACGTTACTTCTCGGCAGGAGCTGAAAGCTCGTGCCCGTTACCTCGCTGACAAGTACGAGTGGGAGGTGACAGAAGCCAGGAAGATCTGGTGCTTCGGTCCGGATGGGACCGGGGCCAACCTGCTGATAGACATCACAAAGGGGGTTCAGTACCTCAATGAAATCAAAGACAGTGTAGTGGCCGGCTTCCAGTGGGCAACCAAAGAGGTGGGTGTCTCATATTCATTTGGATTGCTTTTACATTTTGATGAATTATGTTTCTGGTCTTGCTTAGACCATATGAGAATTATTTCTGTCCTCAATCTGCAGGGCGCCTTGTGTGAGGAAAACATGCGAGCAATTCGCTTCGACATCCACGACGTGACGCTGCACGCAGATGCTATCCACCGCGGCGGAGGTCAGATTATTCCCACGGCTCGCAGGGTTCTGTACGCCTGCCAGCTCACTGCTCAGCCTCGCCTCATGGAGCCAGTCTACCTGGTGGAGATACAGGTTGGTTTGCAGAGGCATATTACCTCTGACACAAACCATAGATGCCTGATTTTTTTTCGAGAAGGTGTAATAAAATGTTAAAGAAATCCATCTGGGAAAATACAAACACCAGTTTCACTTAAAGATTTCCTTTATGCACACAGTCAGGTTTCTTTCTGAAATAATTCTTTCTTGAATATCAAATGATACATCCAACACATATACCTGAACATATATACTTTTCAGTTACCTGAAAGGTGACTAAAGAATATGTATTTTTATGGAAGACATGAATAAAAAGAAGGGTGGTTTTTCAGACTGACTTGTGAAATAGTCATTCCCCTATAATGTGAGGGTCTCTGTGTCTGTTTCCCCTGCAGTGCCCAGAGCAGGTGGTCGGTGGGATCTACGGTGTGTTGAACAGGAAACGTGGCCATGTGTTTGAAGAGTCCCAGGTTATGGGAACACCTATGTTTGTGGTGAAGGCCTACCTGCCTGTCAATGAATCTTTCGGTGAGTTGTTTTAGTCTGATGTATTTTATGGTTTAAGGATTCAAAAAAATTGTTGTTGCAGCACATGATACAACCATTACAAAGCTTTTTGGTTGGAAACAGGAGTGCACATTTGTTAGGATTTGTACCAAAATAAACACCTTGAAATTTCAAACATTTTAAAAAGACATAGCCTACTTTGAACATGTCATCAATAACAGATGATTAGATTCATGGGGATATGTGTTAAAAACTTAATTATGTCCTCTCCCGTTGTTTTTTTCTTTCGAAGCTTTTAAAGAACAGAGACATGTCCATAAATATTGTTGCTATCAGCGTATCATACAAAAGCAACAAAAGGGATATTTTATTCACATCTATCAGTTCTGGAGTGACGTTTTCCCGTAACTCGCTCAACACTACCCATGTTTGCACACAAGACACAATTTTTAGGTAAAAAAAACCTGATCGAAATAAAAATATTTCTCATAAATGCAAAATTAAGCTGAATCCTGAGCATAAACTTTCTTTATAAACTAACAGATACTTTTTATTTATATCACAAGATTATCAGAAATTTTACAGACAATATTTTTGCAACTTTTTCAAGTACCCCTTGGAGTGTCCCACAGTACCCCTATGGGTACTTGTACCCCTATTGGAGAAACAGTGTGTTACTTATTTAAACTGTTATCAGGAGCATGCTCTGAGGGTATTGTTATACTCAGAAGTAAACTAAGAAAAAAAACTCATGTTTTAATACCAAAAACTACCTTTTTTTAATCCATATTTGTCTTCTCCAGGGTTTACAGCTGACCTTCGCAGCAACACTGGAGGCCAGGCCTTCCCTCAGTGTGTATTTAACCACTGGCAGATTCTCCAGGGAGACCCCAGTGACCCTGCCAGCAAACCCTTCCAAGTTGTTGCAGAAATTAGGAAACGTAAAGGTCTGAAAGAGGGAATACCAGCCCTTGACAACTATTTGGACAAATTGTGAGCGCCAGTCCTGGATTATTAAAAACCAAATCAATACCAAACCCTACCCCAAGGGCACTTTAAAAACCTTTGCACAGGCTTCAGTATACATGGCAAGGATTGTTTTGACTTTGAGTCCAGAGCAGAAACAAAGCTTTATTTGTGGGGTAGTGAAAGCAGTGATGCTTTATTTTTTCCCATTTCACAGCTACCGTACACCAAGTGCCTAGGGTGAGGGTTTTGGAAAGTAATTGGATCAGGCAGTTATTCCTTGTTTCTTCTATTTCTTCACATCATCCCCTTATCCTTCGACTTGTCTGCCAGAACGGGCCTGTACAGTGCACTGTGAAACCGCTGCAATAATGCTTATTAAATGGGTCATGGCCAGATGTAACAAATGGAACTCACAATAAAGTGTTACAGAACTCGATTTACTAAATTGGACTTTTGTTCAAAGGATAAAATAAAAAGTGCGACTCATGATGAAAATGTGACTTCTCATTCTGGTTTGTCTCGTTTGTGTATTTTAAGGGTCTATTCCCTCAGACTGTGGGTTAGACAAGAAGTCAGAAGCCAATGTGTTAGCTTAACTGTGCATACATTTTGATTATTAATTCTTCAATTACAGAATATAGCATTGCTCTGTATAATTTAGAAAAATCTATGTAATATTGGATGAATTTATTCTTTTTCAGCTGGCAGCAGCTAGGATTCAAAGAAGTTAGTTCACAGAGATACAAGAGGATCCCACAAAATGTGCGCTTAAGTTATGACAGAAAAAACATCCATATATTATATGTTATCATGTGAACTTCCAACATATAATCAGAATTAAAGATTAATTTAAGGTGAAATTCTTGAGCCTCTGACATTTAATGGACATCATGCTGTAGCAACATAAAGGGACAGGAGTGCCATTTTGTAAGGAATGTTCTCCCAATACAACCATTTACAACCATAGTTCTCTGGTTACATTTAATGTTTAGTTTAAAATGGTCTAGAAATCTAGTCAAGAAAGGAAGATGGACAAAAATGGATGGATAAAATCGGAATCATTTATATGTCCAATGTATGCAACATTTTCTTGTGCACGTGTGGTGGATTCCAGTGCCAAAAGTTTTTTTTTGTTTTTAAACATCCAAGTATGCATATGACATTGAGAATGAGAAATTGGTGATATATGATTATTA
The DNA here is from genome assembly GCA_036024015.1 of Craterocephalus amniculus. Classification (NCBI taxonomy): domain Eukaryota; kingdom Metazoa; phylum Chordata; class Actinopteri; order Atheriniformes; family Atherinidae; genus Craterocephalus; species Craterocephalus amniculus. The sequence continues at coordinate 25,491 of JAVQJG010013114.1, forward strand.
CAGTGATTCCTACAATTTGGATTGTCCTGTAAGAACATAGATAAGGAATAAATGTTATCCTGAAAATAGAATTCACGGTCTATACATTCACAACAATAAAATTGCAATTTGGAGGCTCAGATTATTTCAAATACTTTTTATTGGTCACTGCCATGACATTCTCACTCAATCTTTGCCAAACTGTAAATAATGCTCTAATTTCCCTTTAACTCAATAATTAATGGAGAAAATTTTACTTCAAAACATCTTGAAAAATTCCAAAATCATTTAATTTGAAGGTGCATTTTGTTGACTGAATCATGCATCTCCATTTCCAACATTCAATCTAAGTTAATTGGTAACTGGATTTAGCTTCAGTACTGCCATCTTTCTCAGATGTAAGTGGCACTGATCTGTTCATGATGAAATATCACTGGGCGCAAAAAAATGAATAAAAACATGCTTTTCTTTACCTTTTCATATTTATTTCAAGTTACATGTTAATAAATGCCACTTTAATGTACAACCCTTTAACTTTCAAACCAAGGGAGGAAATATCTTCCACACACACTTTTTAAAACAAAGCTAAAAAGAAAATTTGAAGAGTTAGTGTGCATCCATAGAGCAACCAAATAAACATATGCAAGGCCAAGAAGTGCAAAGTATCTTGGGTATAGGCAACTACCAAGCAAGGACAAAATATATCACAGATTGTACTGTTAAGTAGAAACCAAAAAAATTGCTCAACGTAATCATATTAAGATTAATATGAAATTTGGTTTGAGTCGCCAAGATTTCATAAAGCCTATGGAGGTCTGTCATTCTATGGAAGTTACGACTAATAGAGTGAAGTTCTAGTCTGTACAAATGCTGATGAGGATTTTTTGTCTTGGCAAATCTGATAAACTGTACATTCATACAGTTGCGAATCTCCCTTGGACTAATGCTAAAGGAGTACAAGGAGAATCATACAGCTTCAGAAGAATTCAGTGTCAACCCTTATGCCATCAATCAGAAGCAGAGACATGGATACTGTGAATAATCTGATAGACTCCTTCCACATTAATCCCTTGTGGAGTTGGTTTCATTCATGCCTGTTTCAGAGACTGGTCTCATCGTAGCACAAAAGGGAAAGACAGCATCTCAGGCTTTACCCTACGTAGCGACCCACATCACATGCCAGCTATCTGTCCTCCCAACTGTAGTGCATCATGTTAAAGGAAAAATACGAAGTCTGACAGATTAGTCCCCAGTACAGCTGCTGAGGTGTGGCCCTGCGCTGGTGTCATGTCACATTTGATGGAAGATCGCTGCAACGTCTGAGGCAACTATGTGTAGAAGATGACCTCAGGAATCTGTCCGTCTTCTACCGAAGTGCCGTTGTTGTTGCCTGCTGCGTAGCAGAAGGTGAAACACGTCTTTGTGCCAGTGGACGATGACTCATGGGTTACCTTTCGCATTCCCTTCGTCCCATAATGAGAGTCTGGACCCTGTAATAGACAAAGAGGTTGGAGATGCACTTCAACCGACCATTTTTCCCATGTGTTGATCATTTTCAGCATGCTACCAACCTTAAGTGTTGCACAAGCAGTATAGTTGACATTGGGTAGAATCTCCACTGGCTCTTTAAACATGACTCTGAATGTGTTTGCGGATCCATCACAGCTGAAGCCTGTGTCATTCTGTCCCAGTACTGTGTTACTGTCCGTGTGAATGATCTGGAGCACCCAGGTATATACAAAATAATGAAATTAAAATACATCCCAACACAAAATTTCCTTCAAGTAGACAAAGCTCAGTACTGTACCTGTATGTTGACTTGGTAGTCTGTAGGTCCATGTATGGAGCCATAAAGTCCAAATCCAACCACAAATATCCTTCTGTTTACAGAGAACCTGTAAATAAAAATAAAATGGTTACAAAATCTAAAGATTTTAGAGCTAAATGCTGGATTTTCTCCTTCCAGCTCAGAGCAGAGTTTATAAATGGCTCTCTTCATTTTATTTTGTAAAGAATTTTTTCATCTTCTTGCACAGTCAGCACCATGACACCAAGATATTACACCTACTGGGTTTACTTTTCTACCTTTTTACATTTGGTCACAAAGGCAAATGAAGTTTTTACTGTAAACTTTTTAGATTTTTTTAATGTTCTCTTCTTAACTCACCGAATGCGATCACTGGTCCCACTGTAGCCCCAGCGGCTCTCCACGTGACCAAAACGTGTGATGCTGCACTCTTTCCCGCGGAGACAGCAGCGAGGCCGGTCGATGAACTCTACACGAGGCTTTGGGTTTACAGTGAAGTGGAGGAAGAGACTCACCACTTCTCTGTCAGTCAGAATATTGGACTGGGCTGGACCTGGAAAGGAACGTGTCAACAAGTCAAATTAAGTTCTGAATCCCTGGGTGAGTGTGTGTTTGACAGTCTTACTGGGATTCTCACCTGCAGCAAACTCCTCAATGGTCATGAGAGGGAAGCGAATGAGTGTGAGCGCTTTTCCCAAGACTTTACGCTTGTTCTCGGGTGTGGGCTGCAGCTGCTGCCTGTGAGCTTCAGCCTCGGCCCAACGCACAGCAGCTCCGAACAATCGCACCTCCCTCACTCCCAGAGTGTCTCTCTCCAGCACCGCCACCAATGTATCTAACGGAGAGAAAGATTATTTTCAAAAGATTGAAATTCCCAACATGTAGAAACAATCAAACATTTTCAGGGACAATTTACCCAAATCTATATCTGTGAATCCCTCAGCAGCGAGAGCATCTCCAGTGTTCTTATCAATGTTCTCTAAACAGAGACTGGCGAGCTGTGGCTCATCAAACAGTCGTGCCTTTAACAAAGAACACACTATTGAGAAATTTTGAGAAACATATGGGTTAAAAACTGATAATCACAGTTAGTGGACAGTGTTTTTACATTCAGCAAATTTCTACAACAGCAGTGCAGAGAGCAGTAAGTTTATGTGCCCAAGGTTATTCACTCACTCATAGATCATATTTTTTTATACAATTTACAAAAAAAACTAAACAAATGTCAATAAAATGAAATCAAACACCACAGCAGTCATCAACCAGGGATGCTGACCTGTGTCAGCAGCATGAAAGCATTGTCTGCTCTCAGGTTCTTCTTGAGGAACTCCACACAGTGAGCCTCCAGGGCTGGGACCGCATACTTCTTAGCCGTGTAGAGCGTGGTCATCACAGTCTCAGGTCCAATCTGGACTTCATCAGAGTACAGAAACCTGCAGGATTTTAAATAAATCAACACAATTTTGTTATTCTACTGCAAGAAGATGAATCAGCGTTTTTCAACTGTGGGCCAGTGTCCCGCTGGTTTTAAATGCCGCAAAAAACACCTGATTTAAATGAAAGAGATACAACAGCTTAATTTCAACATTAAGACTTATTAATTTGAGTCAAGTGTGATGAAGCAAGTAAACACTCAAACCTGTGGGACAGTGGCTCCAGAGCAGGGCCATTTAACTCCAGCCTTCAAGGGTTACTGTATAGCTGATTTTAGGTGTTTCCCTGCCTTAACACACCTGACTCAAATACATGGGTCATAGTGCAGAACCTGATAAATTAATGGATTTGTTTCATTTGTATTAGAAGCGTGCATGTAAAGCCTGCAGGACACTGGCGCTTGGGGGCCTGAGTTGAGCTACTTTTTTGGGTGTGTCCCGTTATTAAACTAGGTGAAATACGTACAGTGGATGGTAAATACCCCCCACCCCACCCCACCCCGTGGTACGTTTTAACGCCGCACTGCCTTCGCTAATATTCACAGTAACATTAAATCATACTAACTTCAGCAGCGCCAGAAAGGCAGCTGGTTCCACGTCGGGAAGCTCAATCTCCGTGGAAGTGGTCGCCATCCCGCCGTTGAACATGGCATCAAACACTGCGCTGCCCACGGCCAGAACAAACCTGCCACGGACCGCAGAACAAAGGACAGAGGGATAAACTTCTGCTTCTGTATAGTCTGATCTAGCAGCCGTCTGAGCGCTGCAGCCGCAGATAATCACCTTACCTGTGTGCAGGTATTCTCTGAACACCCATTCCTTTGCCCACCAAGAAATGCACGTCACTGAGCACCTCGTTGTTGAAGAGGAAGGCAAAGCGCTCCTTCACGGTGCTCTTTGTTGCCTGCCAGTTGTACACCGGCTCTCGGTAGACCAGCACAGACGCAGCAGCGGGGCTGGCGGTCGGCGCGGTGGCCGGGGACGCGTTGGAAGCTGCGGTGTTTGTCATGTTGGATGCCGGGGTGGCCATGGCTCCGGCTGCCGCAGCGGGCTGCTGCAGGGAGTTCTGCGCAGTCGGCGGAGCTCCGGTCGAGACACCGTTGCTGTCACCGCCGCCAGGCCCGAGCTGCGGGTTGGGACGCCTCGCGGTTCCTTGCGCCCCCCCGGCTGCACCCACCGCTCCCCCGTTGGATGCTGGCATTGAGAAAACGCTGTTGCTCGGCTGACTGTTTCCCAAAGGACCTGGGCCGGAGAAACTAAGGCAAGGAGGCCTGCCGCTGTTGTCTCCAGCGGCCATCTTGAACCTGTCGTAGGCGTAAACAACACAGTGCGTCGCTTTGCCCATTTCCAGTAGTCTGCACGGTCTATATGTGTTATGCTTCCCCCTGGCGTTTGCAGGCTAGTCCTGCAGGCTGCTGCAGATTTGATTAATTTGAAGATTCATATGGGTAATTTCTAATGAAAAAGATTTTAGAATGAAATAACAATACCCCCTCTTTCAAGTCAATTCAACTTTATTTGTACCTTTGTCACCTTTAAATGAGCAAAAGGGGCTGGTCTATTTATGCATGCAGTGTGTGAAAAAGCCAGCATTCGGTATGGATATACTGGTGCAGTGGTGGATGTGACATGGGTAGCTTATAGATATGTAGCGGTATCATTGATCATTCTTTCTTAATTCACAAACACAAAGCCACACTCTGGTTGTAAAAATGTATTTCAAAAACATTTGTACAACCAAAGAATTTCTATGTCCAACATGATGTTCTTATAGTGTTTTCAATTTAATAGTGACTTGTACAAATGTAACTTTACTGTAAATAAATGTTTTTTGTTTTTAATTTACATTTTAAACAAATTGTCAACAATTTTCTTTATGTTTTCATTTATATATATAATGGAGAATTCATATCTATGCTGAATATCACAAGCGTTTGTCCTAAACAACTAAAAATGGATGGATGGATGGATGGATGGATGGATGGATGATGGATGGATGGATGGATGGATGGATGGATGGATGATTTCTTGCCAAATTATTCGGCATCTCACTTATTCCAGTAAATGAAGTTAATCCTTTAATAGCCTAGGGATGGAATATTATCAAACCATCGAATCACCTGGTGAACCACTCTGATCTCTTAACTACACCCTGCTATTCTCATTCATCCATCTCCTCCATCATTTGTTCTCCTGTCTGTCCACCCATCCTTACGTTCCCTCCTCCATTGTTCATTCATTCATCCATCCTAACCCTCCCACATCCTTTCATCCTGTCTCCCTTCTCTCACCCATTCATTCTTCCACCAACCCCCATCCCCAATCACTCATCTTTTCCCCTTCCCTCATCCATTCGGTCACCCCTTCCTTCCCTCTTCCATCCATTCATCCCATCGTCCCTGCTGCATTCATCCCTTTTTCCATCCTTCCATCAGCCTCTTCATTTTTGAGACGGAACCCCCACAGTGAGATCACATCTTCACTGGCGGTTCTAGGGGGGGGGCCAGGGGGGGCCGGTGCCCCCCCTGCAGATCACGTGGACCCACCTGTGGACCCACCTATCGGGCATCCCCGTCTATGAGTAACAGTGTTAATTTCCACATCAAGAAGCATCAACAGGGA
>JAVQJG010013115.1:0-10527 GCA_036024015.1 Craterocephalus amniculus
AAGACATAAGGTTTAACTTGCAGGTATGCTAGTTTCACGATGAACTTGTCACAATTAATCACCGATCACTGCCTTCCTCCTTCAAAAAGATGCACATCTCATCTCGCAATTCGAGGACCCTGGACAGCACCTTAACACGCAGCAGCCATCGGGACTCTTTGTAAAATAGAACAGCTGTGTGGCTGAAGCCCATTTCCTCGCACAGTGCTGAAAAAATCTGACAGGTGGGGTTTTAATGTAGTTAACTGCAGCGATGACGTCGGTCATTGCTTCATTCAACCCGGGAATCAGCTGATCAGAAGCCAGTGCTTCGCGGTGTAGCACGCAGTGTCCACTGGGGGAGACGCGCTTAACGCATGCAGCCCTCCTCGTTTCCCAGCCACGGCCGGCGTCGTCTGTGCAGATCCCCACGCAGTTCTCCCATTTCAGATCGGCCTCTTTAGAGTCGATGATTTAAAATTGTTGTTCTGCCAGGAATTTGTTTGCAGAAAAGAAATTCTTCCCTCATCTCATCTCCATCTATGAATCTGAATCTAAGTTATGAGTAAGCAGGACTAGCAGTCCTTGTTATTGTCAGTGGCTTCATTTCATTCATCCTACCGCGCCCCCCCCTGCAATGGCACCGCGCCCCCCCTAGGGGGAACCACTGCGTTAAGCCCAACCTGGACCCCGTTAAGCCCAACCTGGACCCTGTTTACTTAACCTGGACCCCATTAAGCCCAACCTGGACCCCGTTAAGCCCAACCTAGATCTGTTAAGCCCAAACTGGACCCTGTTAAGCCCAACCTGGACCTGTTTAACCCAACCTTGACCTCGTTAAATCCAACCTGGACCCCATTAAGCCCAACTTGGACCCCGTTTACTTAACCTAGACCCCGTTAAGCCCAACCTGGACCTGTTTAACCCAACGTTGACCTCGTTAAGCCCAACCTGGGCCCAATTAAGCCCAACCTGGACCCCGTTAAGCCCAACCTGGACCTGTTTAACCCAACGTTGACCTCGTTAAGCCCAACCTGGGCCCAATTAAGCCCAACCAGGACCCCGTTAAGCCCAACCTGGACCCAATTAGGCTGGACCTGTTAAGCCCAACCTGGACCCCGTTAAGCCCAACCTGGACCCGTTAAGCCCAACCTGGACCCGTTAAGCCCAACCTGGACCCCGTTAAGCCCAACCTGGATCCGTTAAGCCCAAACTGGACCCTGTTAAGCCCAACCTGGACCTGTTTAACCCAACGTTGACCTCGTTAAGCCCAACCTGGGCCCAATTAAGCCCAACCTGGACCCCGTTAAGCCCAACCTGGACCCAATTAGGCTGGACCCGTTAAGCCCAACCTGGACCCCGTTAAGCCCAACCTGGACCCAATTAAACCCAAACTGGACCCGCTAAGCCCAACCTGGACCAGAAGGTGGTCACGTTAACCCGAACTGCTCTGAAAGATTCTCTTCATGATGCTGCTGTATCGGTCCAGAGGGTTTAACTGTCCACGCCGTTCTGTAGCTCTGCATCTCCTTCATCATGCTCTCAAAAGTAGTTACAGTAAAAAGTAGTTCCGGTAAAAAGTAGTTCCGGTAAAAAGTAGTTCTAGTCAAAAGAAGTTCTAGTAAAAATAAGTTCCGGTAAAAAAGAAATTCCAGTAAAAGTAGTTTTAGTAAAAAGTAGTTCCGGTAACAAGTAGTTCCGGTAAAAGTAGTTCCCGTAAAAAGTAGTTCCCGTAAAAAGTGGTTCCCGTAAAAAGTGGTTCCGGTAAAAAGTTGTTCCGGTAAAAAGTAGTTCAGGGAAAAGTAGTTCCAGTGATGTTCAGCATGGTGTCTGGAAACATCTGGACGTGAGGAGACCAGCTCTGGAGTTCTAAGAGAGGAACATCGTCCCGATCTGGTCTGATCCGGATTCTAGGTGCTCCCCAGTCCTGGACTTTCATCATGATGCTGCAGATGTTTAGTCCTGCTGCAGGTCTGATGCGATCTGTGGTCCAGGACCGGGTCCAGGTCTAGATCCTGTCCACATCTGATGTGGGTTTCAAGGGGAACATGTTGATCTTCCTGAGCCCATCACTGGTTTCCATAGAGACCATGTCCCCGGCACACAGAGATTCCTCCTGCTTCTCTGATCTTCTCCATGTTTAGAGCCAGAGTGTCTCAGACTGAAGCTCCATCCGTCTGAGAGACTCTGCCTCTCTGAGATGCTCCTTTATACCCAGTCATGTGACTGACCCGTGGCCTAGCAAGATGATTAGCTGTTTCTGATTGGTGCCGATGTATAAATACGATGTTTACGTTCTACTGGGAATAAATGCGATGTTTACGTTCTACTGGGAATAAAATACGACGTTTATGTTCTATTGGGAATAATATACGACGTTTTTTCCGTCTATTGGGAATAAAATACGATGTTTACGTTCTACTGGGAATAAAATACGATGTTTACGTTCTATTGGGAATAAAATACGATGTTTACGTTCTATTGGGAATAAAAACGATATTTACGTTCTACTGGGAATAAAATACGATGTTTACGTTCTACTGGGAATAAAATACGATGTTTACGTTCTATTGGGAATAAAAACGATATTTACGTTCTATTGGGAATAAAAACGATGTTTACATTCTATAGTGAATAAAATACGATGTTTACGTTCCACCAGTAATAAAATATCACGTTTACAATTTACTGGGAATAAAATGTGATGTTTGGGTTCTACTGGGAATAAAATACGACATTTATGAGACTCTGCCTCTCTGAAATGCTCCTTTATATCCAGTCACGTGACTGACATATTGCCAAGACAACCTCATTACCTGTTTCTGACTTCTGCTCCAGCTTGTTGCAGACTGCTGCTGCATCGCTCAGAGTTTCCATGAAATGATAAAATGTCTCCATTACCTTTTCCCTTTTTGTGGATAAACCAGATTCTGGGAATAATTCCAGTTTTTACAGGTTCAGTCTGACTTCTTTCCTCTTTTATTCTGTGTAAACTCTGAGATAAAAGCGGAAAAGTGTGAAGTTTTTAACTTTCTTTACCTTGGACATCCGCTCCGTCCGGGACTCCGGCCGTTAACCGGGCCCACATGGCTGCCACCAGAACCAGGACTATCCAGCCCATACTGGTCCAGGAGGGAGAAAAACCTAAAACCAGGTATGAAAAACAAAATGAAAAGACTTTTTAAAAAAGAGAAGAGGAGCTGGAGAACCGAGCGGCGAGGACCGGCTTTCAGGACCGGGGCAACAGGCGGGGTCCGACCGGGGAACTGCTGCCCTGCGCGGGGAGGAGATGAGCGGAAAACCGGACCGAGCGAGCAGAGAAACTACGGGTCAGGTTCACGAGCTCAGCTGGAAACTGCAGCCGGCGCGCGCTCTGCTTGCCTCCCTGCGGCGCGTGCACGCGAGGGAGAGAAAGAGAGAGAGAGAGAGAGAGAGAGAGAGGAGGTGATGTAAATCCAGCCCAGTTTCTGCTGGTTTCACTGGGAGAAGACTTCCTCACGTCACCACGCTCCTCATTCTGAGGATTTATCTGATATATCCAGAATCTTACAGTCTGGAATATCTGCGGAGAGGAGTGGGAATATTCCCGTTTCAGCAGCTACATCCCAGAACTCCCAGTTAGCATGTTAGCATGCTAACATTATTGTCATTGGATGGATGGATGGATGATGGATGGATGGATGGATGGATGGATGATGGATGGATGGATGGATGGATGGATGGATGGATGGATAGATGGATGGATGGATGGATGGAACTTACATGCCACCCACTGCATCCAGACGACATCGTATTTGTTTTTGGGAGGCGTGAACTCCTGCAGGTTGTAGCAGTAGTAGGTCTCCACGCGGTCGGCGTCGTCGCCCAGATACTCCTCGTGTGCGTGGAGCAGGAAGTGCTCCATCATGTCCGCCAGCTCCATCTTCTCAAAGACGGGAAAAAGGACGCCTTTGGACACACGGCCAATCCCACTTCCACAGTCCAGAGCGCAGTGCGTCCCGGCCTTACCGGGGCCCTGTGGGTTCAGGGAGAGAGTCTCAGTACCAAGCCTTCAGATCAGGGGGTCAAAGGTCAAGGGCCAACTTTCCTTTTTCTTTCTTTCTTTCTCTCTCTCTCTTTCTTTCTTTCTTTCTTTCTTTCTTTCTTTCTTTCTTTCCTTCTCTCTTTCTTTCATTCTTTCTTTTCATATAAAAGTAACTCCTAGTGATTCCAGTTGACCTGGAAGCTGTAATGCATGTGAATTAATAAATACAGTGAATATGTAAATATGAAATATTACTATAAAAGCACAAATTTATATCAATAAAATTTTTATAAAATGGTTAAAAAAAGAAATATGTTTATAATTAACATATGAAATATATTTTCTCTGTTACATGTAGACATTTTATTTGAAAATATACCAAATTAATCAGTTTTAAGGAAATGTATAAAAAATTTTAAACAGATCCAATTGAAAATATTTAAAAATTATTTAAAAAGATGAACAGACAAAAATCTATATATCTTTCAGAAAAATATATATTTTTAAAAATATATTTATATTTTCATATATTTAAAAAGGTTAAATATATATTATATAAACATAAATGCATGTAAAAATGTATAATAAAGATAAAAACAATGTAAAAAATATAAAATAAATAAAACATGTAAATGTGGTAAATATTTGTTAAAATTTTCTCCCAAAATGTCCCATGGTTTGCAATAATTTCTAAATGAATAGTTTATTAAATATAAACATCTTGATATATTTTTTTGGACTAACACAAAGGTAAAAAATATTTTCATTATTAATGGGGTATTATTCTGTTATTTTACCGGTCCCACCAGACGAGATCAGATTTTGCTGAATGAGGAACCCGAACTAAAAAAACTGGAGGATAAATCTGTAAGTGTTAATTTTCCATCTTTATGTCGCAGCTCCGTGCTCGGACCAGATGTCAGGGCTCAGAGCTTACGAGTACAGACAGCACAAACCAGTCGGCCCGGGTTCCTGGGTTCCTCGGGGCAACGGTGCGCTGAACTTTACCACCAGGGAACCAAAAGTCACCTCACTTGAATCATGCGGGCGTTTCATTTGGTATTCTGACCTCAGCCCGACCCCTCGCATCGGGGCCCCTGTGTGTGATTGTGTGGGAGAAGGGGGCCCCGAGCAGCTCTGTTACAGGAGACTTCCTGGTTCGGGTGAATTACTGCCACATTGCTCGACGCGTATGAACATCTGCTTAAATCTGGATGTGTCCTAAATCTTCTCCTGCCAGGCTGAGTTCTCATGGACATGTTGGGTCTGAACTGGAGCCCATCTTTCTGCGGCGATCATCGTCGTTCCTTTCTGGGTTTTTGATGCACAAACACTTCATGTTCATTCATTTAAGAAGCACCAACCCTTTTATCTCTTCCCACATTGTCAGAAAAATGTCTCTCTCTGACACCATTCTAACAACGACTGAACTAACACGTCATTCATCATGTTTAGTGGATATTCGTGTTGAAAACAGGCCTGCTGTAATAACCGGTAAGTCATTGATCGCAAAGTAAGGCCACTATCATTTCATTCTCTCTCTGAACCCTCCGTTTCTTCTGGACCCATCTCTCTTGTCGAACGTGACAGCTACATGGTTTTGTTGCAACTTTTTTGTGTGCAGAGGTACTTCCTGGCAGTGTGACGCCCATGTTTGTAGTTTTTGAAGGATAGTTTTGTTTACAGGCAATTTATGAACTACTGTATCATATTTATTGTTTTGGTTTGTGTTTGGTATTCAATCATTATAAATGATTAAATGTAATTATACATACATGATACTTGCTTCTTCATAACCAGTTTCCTGTTTTATTTTGAGAGATCCATTTCTTTGTGTTTTTGTTTAACTTCCTCTTGCTTCCCGCTTTTGTGATTACCTGCCCTGATTGTGTTCACCTGTGTCTCGTTGTCCTAGGTTATATAAGCCTTGTGCTCCCCTTTGTCTGTGGCTGGTCGTCTGTAATGCTTCCCCAGTGTAGTTCCCGTTTTCCTCTCTGTGTTTCTATGACCTCCTGTTCCCTGGATTAATTTGGTTCGTTCCTTTCGAGTTCTTAGTTGTCTTATGTTTTTGTAAAGTTTGACTTTTTGCTGATTAAAGCTCGTTTTTAGTTGCAACATTTTGTGTCTGCGTTTGGGTCCTTACCTCAAACCGTAACAGCGGCCTATAGCTACAACTGTGTGGAAAACTCATCCATTTTTACTGAGACTCAGTATGGTAGGTGTGTTGGTGCTGTAACGATGATTTTCAGGCACAGTTTGACTAAATAAAAACACTAAAATAACATGATCTTTCTGTCTAAATATCTCACGGTACAGTAAGAAAATGTGGGGCTATATATGTACAGAATTTACAGAAAATATTCATGTGCTCTCATTAGTCCTAAAATTCCAGTCTTAATTGAAAATGTTCTAAAAATGACGTTATCACTTTGATTTATCGTCTCAGAAATGTTTGCGATCAACCATGCATGAACAGGGAAATTTGTTGATTTTGAAAATTAAAACCATTGTCCTGTTTTATTATTCATGACATAACAGACGGTCCTGGATGGCAGGACCTTTGGCTGCCAGGCCACTCTGTGGAACCGGGTCCCAGTCTGGCTCCAGGAAGCAGAACCGGCTCCCAGCAGAACCAGCCGTTAAACTTAAGCTGAATTTTGAATGAGAAACATAAAATAAGCAGAACTTGTTCAATAAAACCTCTAATCTTCAGACTTTGTGCTGGAACACAGACGTTGGTGTTGCAGCGAGTAGCTGGTGCATCGTGTCCGTCTACCGGCCAGAACGATCCGGTCCACGCTCGCCGTGCTGCATTGTGTCAGCCAGTAGCTGTAAACACTGCAGCGTGCCTGAGCTGTGTTAAATCTGGATTGTTGTGTTTACATTAGCACCAGTAGAAAAGTCGCCTCTTGCTGTCCGAGGGGCTTTAAAGCCTCCAGTGTTGGCAGGTTATAATTAGAGCGCCTGTAACACTGATCCTCCGTATAAGCGGGTCTTTGGGCCAAACATATCCCCCCTGAATTAGCAGCAGTGGCTAAAAACAGCCCTTCAGCCCAAGCTGTCATGTGCAGCATGCCCAGAATGAAGCAAGCAGCCTCAGATGTGCAGACCATGCATCCTATTTGGTTTGTTTGACACCATTCTGCAATCCGTCCTACGACGGATGTGTCCATGGCGCGGTACTTAGCCACGGCAGATGCTGGCTGGGTTTATCCCTATGGGTGTTTACGGGGCGGTGCTACTATTAGAAACTGCACATGAAACAAAGTGGGATTCTTTCTGTACAGTCAGGAAACGATGAAAATAGACCCCGGCATGTAGAGCCAGAGATAGTCACACTGCTGGGTGTTTTAAGGAGCAGATCTGATGAAATGACTCACCACAAACCTGCTCAGAAACTGACGGGAACCTTCCAGATCAACGTTGGAAATCTCCACAAAATCTCCCATCATGCCTTCCTCCGAGGCGGGGACGTCCTCGTAGAACTTCTGGGCTCTGTAGTAGAACTGCTTCTCTCCTTTGATGTACTCGCAGGTGACCGGGAACAGCTTCACTGTGGAAAACCCAGAGCACAGACGGATAATCTGCTGATGCACCACAAACCACACCGTCAAGAAGTTCCAGATCCATCAAAAAGTTCCTGATCCATCAAAAGGTTCTTGATCTATCAAAATGTTTCTGATCCATCAAAAAGTTTCTGATCTAACAAAAAGTTCCTGATCTATCAAAAAGTTCTTCATCTGTCAAAAAGTTCCCAATACATCAAAAAGTTCATGATCTATCAAAAAGTTCCTGATCCATAAAAAATTCCAGCTCTCTCCAAGGTTTCCCAGATTTATCTAAAAGTTTCCAGATTGATCAAACAGTTCCCGATCTATTAAAAAGTTTGAGATCTGTCAAAAAGTTCTACATCTATCAAAAGGTTTCCCAATCTGTCAAAAAGTTTCCAGGATTTCTTTAAAAGTTCCCAGACTTATCAAACACTTCCCGGTCTATCAAAAAGTATTGTGATCCGTCAAAAAGTTCCAGATCTTTCAAAAAGTTCCTGATCTATTAGCTAGTTTCTCAATTTATCAAAAAATTTCCAGATCCATCAAAAAGTTACCTATGTCTTAAAAAGTTTGCCGATCTATCAAAAAGTTCCTGATCAATAGATGAGTTACTAATGTCTTGAAATGTTTGCCAATCTATCAAAATGTTTCCTGATCTATCAAATAAATTCTCAGATTTATCTAAATGTGATCATATTTAGAGAAAATTAAACACAGAGCCAACAGGAAGCGGAACCAGCTCTGAGTTTGGTTTCAGGAAGCGAAGCAGACTCAGATCAACTTCTAATCAGGTCTGACTTGGTGAGCCTCATCCATCCCTTTAGTCCTGCCGCTACAGGCCAACGCTGCCGCTGGACGTCCCATGATGCACTGGGCTCATGGGTTTCCTCTCAGGTAATATCTTGTGGAAGGTTTATTGGAACAGCGCTAACTCGTGATAACTTTGTTGTGAATTATAATGTAGTCTAAAGCTGAAGACGGTTGCCAGGGGTAACAGCTCACCATGTGATTGGTGAGGAATTAAGAGGCAGATGCTCCCTGCATGACCGCAGGAGAGGAGCTCAACCTCCGAGGAAAAGCAGGAAGGTACAGTAATTAGATTACATGACGGCTATAGATAGGCATGTGCAGCTCAGCTGTTGCATAATTCAACACTCGGCGTCACATGTTGGACATTTGTAAACATTCGGAGAAGCTGAAAGGATCTCATTCATCGGATCGTTTTTTAAGACTTGCAGCAACGTGGGCGACATTTAGAAACTTAACAACCGGCTTCAGCAATCATCCAGATAAATCCGGCAGAATCAACGCAACATTGCCGAGAGTTTAGGTGGCACGTTCCCGTGTGGGAGGAGGGGGAGGGGGGAATGTCCAGCGTCTTGTCAAACGTCCCCAGCGACTGAATTCACAACGCCAAGGTGAAACATTAAGAAGGGGGGTCATGTCTCCTGCGGCCGTCCACGTGGTCCTGGAACATCCGCCACGGCCACCGCTTTGTTTGGAAGACTTCTGGTCATGTGACACCTCGGGCAGGAAAGAATAGAAACACGGATAGACGACAACGTGACGATACGCTCGTCTGCCAAGGACGCGTCAGTCCGTCCATCTCCAGCCGCCTCATAAGAGGCTGGCCTTCTAGCTTCCAAGATGTCTGATTAATGCTCCGCTGTCTGAAGGTCAGAGTTTGCTTTCACATGTCTGAAGGTGAAATTCATGCCCGCTTAAAAAAAGCAAACTGGGAGGCGGTTTCATGATCCATCCAAGGGAAGCTTCCTTTCAAAGAAGTCATGTTTTCTGGTTTAAACAGCTTTAAATCAGACTGGATTTGTTTTAATAAACATTTATACTATGAGAAATACAGAAAAAGGTATATTAACCCCTCAGATGTTTCTAATATGACATATTAATTATCATTTTCATGTAGTCATTCTAATTTCCAGCTCTGGTGAATGGAATGAACGTGTGACTTCCTCAGATTTAATAACCTCTGGTGACCTTTGTGGCCAAAAGTGTCCTTGATCAAAACCAAAACTAAAGCCATCAAATAAATCGTTTTTTAGAATTTTAACCCTTTAAATACATGTTTGAATATATAAATTACTGCTTTATTAATTAAGAGCACAAAAACTAAACTATTTCCCATATAATAAATATTAGAGGGGTGAGTCTTTGGTATATGCGAGTATCCGACCACAGGCAAAGATCAGCAACACAATTCATTTGAATGCATTTGCATTTTTTATGTAAAATCAGAAACTCCCTTTGGGGACCCTCTGGCCAAAAATGTAGAAAATGTAAAGTCATCAAGCATCAATATTATTGTTTGCTTTTTTCCACATAAATCATTTAAATAACTTCCATCTAAGCAAAGAAAAAACACCATTCAAATCTTTTTAGGATTTAGAAATTTAGAAAATTTAAATTTAGAAATAACTGCTTTATTCATTACAAACAGCACAAATACTGAATTATTTTCCAAATAATAAATCTTAGAGGGATGGTTATTAGATGTTTGCATGTGTCAAAGATCCGCTTAAAGCCTAATTTGATTGCATCTAATTTTTATTGCGGTTTCAGAAACTCCCTCTGAGGACCTTCATGCCAAAAATGCACATTTGCAAAAAACAAAGCAATAAAATCAAACAGCATTTTTTTCTTTGTTTGCATAGATGGTGGACACCTTTAGACCTGCTTAAAGTTACTGGAATTTCTACAATTATAAAACTTTTACCCCTTTAACTTCTAATTAAGTTTAATTATTTGAATTATTAATTATCTATTCAAAAACATACAAAACATGATGAGGACGGGGCTTTGGTGGTGATTAGTATGGTGTAAGATAGCTGTCAATTACAATTTGTGTGCACAAAACCACAACCGTGCATATTCATATAAAGTTGGGCATAAACAAAAAATTGTAAATTCACATCTTTGTAAAATCACACATAAAATGTTCATTGTGTATTTTTTCTG
>JAVQJG010013123.1:0-18020 GCA_036024015.1 Craterocephalus amniculus
TGAATAAAAAATTAAATTTTCTGTTTGGTAATATTTTTGTTCGTTATTTTTAAATTACCCCCCCCCCCCCCCCCCCCCCCCAAAAAAAAAAGGTATGCCAGCTTGAGGCAACAACTTTATACCCAATTCACCTCTTATAGTACCACATTAATTTATTTGTCTAAGAATGTATTTGAGTAGTTTGTTGTAGTTCCTTAGTTTCATACTTAATTAATACCTTAGTTTTGAATGTTAAAATATGACCTTGGCAAGGGTGGCAAGCCAAAACACATTTGTCACGTAAAACAGGTGTCACATTTCACTTACTGTGACATTTTCAAACGTCCTCCTCTATATGAGCCTTAAAAGTCTATCTTAAGAAACACATCGAAAGAACTGTTCCCCCAGAAAACGGTCCTTGAGAAAAATCTCCTGTTTACGAACATCATATCAGTTATGCTGAAATGCCATTTGGGCTTTGTTTAGTACTATATTCAGCAAATTTGCCTTAGCTATTCATCCCCACTAAATGGAGGGATGTATGGGTGGGAGATAATAAGCCATTCTCAACCATTTAAGGCCTCCGACAAGGGCAAAAATG
Organism: Craterocephalus amniculus; assembly: GCA_036024015.1. Classification (NCBI taxonomy): domain Eukaryota; kingdom Metazoa; phylum Chordata; class Actinopteri; order Atheriniformes; family Atherinidae; genus Craterocephalus; species Craterocephalus amniculus. The sequence continues at coordinate 581 of JAVQJG010013123.1, forward strand.
GCTAAGTGAATGTAGTCTTAACTTGGGATGAAAAAAGTCAAGGTACCCACTGAAGATTTCATTTACATTACTACTCAGGGTAATTTCTAACTAGCTTTTTCTAACGCAGCAACGACAGTCAATGGTTGGAATATCACGTATGCTTAACTTACTTCCTGTGGTATGATTTTGTCCTTGCCATTGATGGATAAACCCAACTTTCTTAGCAGATTAACAATCTGTAGACGATAGACATTTGTTGCCATAGCTTAGCTTTAACAGAAAATATTCAACTTGAGTAGATAGCCACAAACTGCTCCTATGATGTTTTATGACACGATTTAAACCCTTTAATTGGCTAAATAGATAGCAATCAAGAGTCTGGTTGCTATAGTAACTATTAGCAATTAGCCTACATGCTATCAGCTAGCTTAGAACTGTAGCACTGACTGTATTGTCATTGTGCCTTTGCCATTGTATCTTTATTTGTATGAATGTCAATAATACCTTAATATCAGGTAATAAGATAAGACCAACATCCAAACATTGTGTGCCAAACTTAGGGCAGACGCATGAGTATTTAATGTACTTACCGCTGACCTCCACGCCTTCCCTGCCATCCTGTACTAGCCAAGGTCGATGCAGCAGTGGCTGTACTAGTCGATCACAAAACTAATAGGACTTCCGTCCTTCAAAATAAAATCTGCTGATGATTTCATACTTAAATGTGATCTAAAATTATTTAACTAAAAAAACGCCTTTATGTGCCAGATCTAATCTAAAAAAATTAAAATACAAAAACTAAATTTGTCTGCAATACTTTACCTTGAAAATGAACGCAAGTAGGATTCTTTTGTAGCTTTTCCTCTCCATGAGTTATGGGGTAAAAAAAAATAAATCCACTTTGACAATAGATAAAACTCTTTTTTTTTTTAAAGCTACATTTTCGTATACTATATGAAACATTGATACAACAGGTTCTGACACCGTAATCAGGTTGCTTTTAATTTGTAGGATAACTTTTACCAGCAGGTGGAGCCAGTGGACTGCTTCCACCAACTCCACAGACACTGATTTAAACAGGATCCATCTTATTAATAATTTGTCAACATTTTTTGGCTTTCTATGCTGCAACTATGCAACATGTGAATGTGTCAGTTCTCTTAAATTAGACAAAATAATAATAATGCAAGGAGTGCACCATTATGGGTTTACAAACACTGCTGTATTTGGGACAAGTTGGTTGTATGCATAATAAACTTTATGGTATAAAACAAGTAGAAACAGCTGAAACAATCTTCTAAGCACTTTTTGCAAAAATGCAACTCACAAAGAAAGCATACAGCATGGGACACATTCACTCCCCCATATCAGCAATGCTAAAAGGAAAAAAGAAATAAGGAAAAAGCTTTAAATAACTACTTAACTATACAAATAGTTGAGCTCTCGGCACAAATACAGGCTAAAGCATGGTACGCAATGCACTTTGTGCAAGTTAAGACATCTTTGGACCAGACTGAAGGGTATCAGTATGGGTAAAGGTTTTTAAACCACCAATATGTGTCTTCATATAACCTATGCATAAGATGCATACAATAACAGCAAATGCCACACATTGCAACACAGAGCATGTGTTTCAAGCAATGATGATTATCAAGCATTTGAATACACTGTGGTTATTTGAAAGAGCTACAGTACATTAGCCATGGTAAATCAAAACAAAAACAAAACAAAAAAGTTGCTAAACATCGCACACAAAAGTGTAGAGAATAGCCCAACTCAGATAGCATATTGCTTTGGTTGCTTCTTTAAGCTCATGGATCTTTCAGTTTGGGAAATAACATGAGTGGCTCTGTTGTTAAGGAGTCTGCATTCATGAAGAACATCTGGAAAAAAATAAAGAGACAATCAAGAACTTCATGGGATTGATAACATGCTGTAAATTTAGCACAGCTGACTGCTGGTATGATTACTGGAGCAAACACTTTCATTGAGGAAAACTACAGAAAACCTCTTTACCATTAAACTGTTTGTAGGCCTCGTCAATGATGGCGTTGTTGGATCTCCTTATTTCCCAGTAACTATCTTCCACCCATGGCTTGCAGTCAGGCTGTTCAAGAAGCTGTCCATTCTTGTATGAGCCAGCTAATTTTAGACGACAACAAAAACATCAGTAACTCTAAAAAACTAAGGCTTATTTTATCAAGAGCAAACACTACTGCATCCCAGATGTCAGTGATTGGGATAAGAAGATTTTGTTATAAAAATAGAAAACAGATTCTGATGTATTACAAGTCATGAAGCAAAGGCATACACCCAAACAAAATAATAACATATACCTTTAATGGTGTCATCAATGTCTTTGCATAACTGGTACAAGTCACTCCCTCGTCCGACAACTCTTTCACCTACAGTTTAAAACACGTTAAATAATGCACAGGGCAATACCTGTAAATACAATTAAAATCTAAACATTTTAAATTTAATGTTTAGTTATAGAAAAAATGGAAAATGCAATATCTTACCATCCAGAACTTTGATGTTTGGGAACATCTCAAGAACTGTAGATCTATAGGATTGGTTCCTGCAAACTGTCATTATTAAGTCATTGTTAGCTTATTCCTTGTTTTTTTCCCATTGAAATGTCAAAATAACAAAATATTACCTGGATTAGTGTAATTGTACGTGTTGTCTTTCAGACGTATGTTTTCAAGTTTTCTCAGACAAACAAGGCAATGTAGGTTTTCAACACTGTAAGAAAAATCAGGACAGATTCAAGTCAATTTCAGAAGAACTATTCAGAATACTGCTTGAAATAAATAGTATAATGTTTAATTCAGTGGTCAGAACATTTTAATTTATGCAGTGAGTTCATATGTCAACAATACCTGCAATCATTTTGACAGTAAAAATCTTAAATTTAACAAATTTGTTTACTATGCCATTAAAAGGAAAATTAAGTAGCAAGTAGTTACAAGACTTTAATATATATAGATATCATACCTGGATATAACATTACCAGCCACATTTAAGTTCTGTAAACTTTCACAGCTGTGCAGTGGGTCTGGAGATATGAAAACAAGTCCAAAAACTGGATTAACATCACATAATTATTTTCTTTGATAGTAAATATACACCTTGAAAATAAAAACAGGTAATGTCTGAAATCATACCCAAGTTGGAGATCCTGTTAGCCGAAAGATTTAACACAGCAAGAAGTCGAAGAGATGCAATTGGAACCAAATTAGATATGTTATTTCCAGATAGGTCCAGTCTCTCCAAGTTCATACACTCCCCAATACATCCAAGATCATGTATACCTAAAGAAATACAATAAAAAATCTATATAAACAATGATGAATCTTACAGGCATGAAATACTAATGCATTAATTTAATCTTACCAAGACCTCTCAATTTAAGGAAAAGTATTGATTCCAAGTCAAATTCTCCTGTACGAGACTTGAGAAGTACAGCAGTAACCTTCTCGCAGTCTGCATCTGGAAGAATCAGAGAGGCAAGACTGCAAATGAGAAAAATATGATCCTTCTTTGTTCTTACAGATGCAATATAACCACAGATCCCAAATATTCGAGTCAGCAAGGCAAAATAAATCGCTGGAAGCTGTTTGTTCTGTTAACAGTGGGAATAATCAGACAGCCCACGTCGTCCTCTTTTAAGAGAACATATCAGTTCAAGCCATGCCGGAATTTTATACCTGACAGCACACAGAGTATTTCTCCTGCCATCTCCAGAGAAAAGGGTCACAAATGGGCAGACGTGTGCACTGTTGTGTAATACATTGCCCATAGCGTGCATGAGGAATAGCTTTCCCCCAGGCAGTGTCAGTGCTAGACATTTCTCTTAACCAGAGATAATGATGCTGCTGTCTGTTTCCCTCCGTATCATCGAGTTAAATGGTCATATTTGTATAGCACTGACCTTATTTAGTTAAATTCAACAAAATAATAAGAAATTAAACGTATTCAGCGTGGCAGTTTGTGACACAGAAAATATGCATCTGTTACTTGGTGGGAAAAGCAGGGACACCAAACGCCTCACACCTACAAAAATATAGATGGGGATATTAAATTAAGCCTTTTTGTTCCGCTACCAGCAGCGTTCAAATTTGTTAGCTACCTGCATGTTAGCTACGAGCGTGGTTCCTGTGGGACATCTGCGTGAATTCATGAGGGATGATTCAGCCGGATGAAAGTGGGTGGGTTATTATATGAAAACGCTAGCAGTTTCCCTTTTCCTCTTATGATGACACACGTAAGACGTAGTGTAACATAGCATAGGTTGTTTGCCTCGTCTGATCTTACTGTAGGACACAGCTAGCTGCTGCAGTAGCATAGTGGCTAGTAGCATAGCGACGTAGCAACAAGCTCTCCATCACAACTTACCATGGTCCTTTTCTCGCTTGGAGTCCATCCTGGGTAACTTTGTCTACTGCAAAGCTCCCAGAGACAAACAAGAGTAACTGTCTAGCTAGAGAAAAGCAAAACTGTAATCATTTGGTGGATGCGTGAAATTGTCATTTGTCCTGGTGTGCAGTGAGGACACGCTTACTGTACTAGTGAACTGTGAAAGCAGGCAGGTGGATTATAGACGGACATCAGTCTCCGCAACAAAGCAGGGAAAAAGCAAAGGCGGAGGCGAAATCAGAGGAAGATGTGACTACAAAAACCACCAGTCTGAGAGATTTTACTTGAGATGCAACAGGTTGTTGGTTTAAATTTAAAGTTTTGTTGGTATACAAGGATTTTTTTCTCATCTTATTTTTTTAAATTTCACATATTTGTATTTAAATAAAGTTTAGAATTTTACTTGAGCAGAGAAGAAAAATAATATAATGTTTATTTATCTATTTATTTATTTAGTATTATCATCATTATTGTTATTGTTGTTGTTTTTGTTTTTGTTGCTGTTATTATTATTATTTATGTTATTAAGATTATTATTAGTGTTGTTGGTATTATTTCCAGATCCTGCAGCCACATCAGATCTTCTGCTAGAAGAAGATCTTGAATTAGGAGCAGAATAATTTTACTAAAGTCTATTTACGAATTCTTTATTAGTCTTTAATAATAAAATCAAATGGTTCAATTTATTTTAGTTAACCTGACAGTATGCTTAATAGATATCCAGGTAAAAAGTCTAATTCCTGACTTGTACTTTTATGGCTAATCTATCTTTTATTTTGTAATTTAAATATGTAATTCATATGTTGCAATCCTACCAAGGAGATAATAAATGAGTAATACATTAGATAATAAATTAAGTATTTTTTTAAAAGGGAGAGAAATTATGTTGTGGTTTAGAGTAAGTGTTTGTGCATAAAGCCAGGGTCAGTTTAAATGAAAAAATGCTTTACTAATTTATATCATCCTATTATTTATTGTAAAAGGGCTCATTTGTAAGTGACTATACAGTAGCTGCAGAGTATTCAAATGAAATATATTGTATGATTATAGTCATTATTATATCTATTAACATACCTGATCATAAAAGCTTTTATGTAAGTGTTCCACATCACAGTTAAATAACCATCTTTACCAGCATTTTCTGGTACATCCTTATTTATTTATTTACCTGAAGTATCATTGGTTTGCCTGGACTCCAGTGGGTTCTTAAGGCGAGGCAGATCAGTTTGCTCTCCTCGGGCTGCACAGCACACATCCGCAGCTCTGGCTCCATCAAACCTGGATTCTATTAACACCTTAATTTTTGTTTTTCTGTTTTCTTTTATTTCCATCTACTTTTTGCAGTTATGGCAGACATTTCCTGGACAGAGTTCAACAACCTTTTTTAAGTGTTTGCAACGATTTGGTCTCAAACTGTGTGGAGACTTTGCCTCCCCAGAGCTCATAAATGCCTTTCATTGACAAAAAGCTTTGGTCATTCATTGTTGTGAATGTGTACAAGCAGCAGATTACTTGATAAAGATGGGAAATAAGCAAACAATCTTCACTGATGAGCAGCTTGATGCTTATCAGGTAAGCTGGCATATCTGTGTTTGGCTGTATGAATGAGAAAAAGAAAAGATAGAATAACTTCATTCTATTCAAAATATTGAAGGAAAACAGTTTTGTAGAAGAGGAAATGGAGTAAAAAGATGGATTAAAGTAAAGTCCAGTGTCCCCTCTTAATGAATATTTTTATTCCTCATCAGTTCAGTTAAAAATGGCTGAGTATTTTTCTTTTTCTTCTAAAATTATGATCAGTTGTTTAAAAGCTTTTATGGTGATGCTAGAGGGTTTTGATTTTATTACATCAGGAGTTGGAGAGTTTACATTGAGTTTAATACCAGAGACGATGTTCTCTTTTCTTTCCATAAACAATCCAAGTTTTCCCACAAAAATATACATGTTCATGTGCATAGGTTTTTCATATGATTAGATGTGGACTTAATAATTAATGCTAAGCCAGTGATATGCTGTGAAACTCTACTCTCGGGACTCCGTTTAGTTCTCAAGAGCCTCTCTGGTTACTGCAGCAGCTCCTAAAAACCCCTCTTAGAATATGTTCAAGTTGTTTGGGAAAGAAACTCATAGGTTTTAATGGCTGGTCAGATTTAGCTTTAAATACTCTCACTCAGTTGTCTTAATGAAAAGTCTTAATCAAAAGGCAGCAGAGCAGAGCTTCCTTTCTGTTGTTTGTACAGATGACTGTGCGCTACTTCTTACACCCAGGAGCACAGCTTAGACAGCTGGATACAAAAGGCAAATGTAAACTGAGGTGCCTCCGGTTGGGCTGTTGGATAATATGTGTGCCAACACGCATGTCACACAACAGCCGATCATGTTGCTGCCTGTACTCACACACATCATCATTTAAAACAAAGCCAAATTCCTGGGAAAGCTTTTTATTGTCATTCAGAGGAGCTGTTATGCAATTTAATGTGCCTCAGATGTTACTGAGAGGGTTTAATGCAGATTATTATTGCAACTTGAATACTTAAAGACCATATTTTATTAAAGTAATTCTCATATTTGTGTTTTGAAATGCTATTTTATCTCATTGCAGGACTGTACATTTTTCACCCGCAAGGAAATTCTGCGGTAAGAGTTTCACTAAGGTACATCTTGGAATCCTGATCGCAGGCAGATGTGATTTTGGTTATCTAAAAACCAAATATTTAACTTGATGCTTTGACCGCAAGACAACAATAGTTGGTTTTATGTTCTTCGGAAAGTCTGTCATGTTTGTCCACGTGTTGGTAAGATGGCTGTGGACATGGCTATTAATGTTACATGTTACGCCACAAGCCATTGCCCTAGGTTTTGTTCCCATACTGAGCTGAATCACTGAAATCTCCCTATGTCAGGCTGGAATAATTTGCAGCTTAAATGTAAATGTTTTAAAATTCCTATATCAATGTTACTTTAGCATAACTGGAGCAAATCATTACAAATCCATCAACAGCAAGAAATATAAAATGGAGCTAAACAGAGTTTTGGCGAATTGGCACAATTGACCAGATTATTTTATTTAAATTCATAGCGATATGATGAAATTATTTGTTAAAACTTAGAAGGGTTTCCATCCGTAAGCCTCAATGAAATGACAGCCATGTCAAATATGCAAATGCAAAATGAAACAAAAAAAGCAAAATGCAGCTAAAGTCTGTGCAGACTTGAATGAACTGACTAACCCAGTAAACAAGATGGAACTCAAAAATCAGGAGACAAAAGGTCATATCTACTGTATGAATGACAATATACATAAAGTAAATTATGTCAATATGTGTCACAGACAAACATTTACTAGCAGGTTCCAGTTAATATCTTGAATGTTCTGTTAGGTTTCAGCATCTAAGTGTGTGACCTGAGCCTTTAAAAGTCACATTGACCCTTTGACTGAGGTGTTATTTTCTGTGGCACCTGACAAAGTGTCACATTTCCAGCTCTCTCAACACACTCTTAAAAGATAACCATGAACCTTTCCAGAGATTACATGCAGGTATCATAACTCAGTGGGTATTATCGCTTGTCTCTACCTGTCACTCAACCACTTGCGATGAAAAAATAGCTGACGTGTTATTAAAGAGATTAAACCATCCTCATGTTTCAGTATCTGTTGACATTTTTGTAGTAGGTGGAAGACAAAACGCTACTTAAAGAAATTAAATGGTAATCTAGTGATGTTGCAGAAACACAAATGGCAATCTGCAGAGGTCATAAAAGGATCCTGCACTCTTGTTTACATTTGTATGACACTGGCTTCTGCTGCCCACTGCAAGTTACATAGAGTTAGGAAATATGTACATGTTTGTTTTCAGATAATAAGCTGCAGATTTAAACTAAAAGAAATTATTGAATGCAGGTTGGAGCGAATTTCTTCCCATAAGTCATTTGAGAGCGCAAACATTTTCAAAGAGGATGAAATATTAAACCAGTGCATGTTATTGTTCATTTTCATCAATGCACCAATGACACTTGATGGTCATATTTAATTAAATTGTTCTGTCTCAAATCAAAGAACAGGATCATTTTTAAAGGCTATGAATAGGCACTGACTTTCCAGACATCCTGAGTTTAACACTGATACAGTCTCCATGCAGCATACTGTATGGATATTTTTCTTTCTACGTCTTCATCCCTTATTCTAACGGTAATATTCAATCTTTTACAGACAGCTCTGTCTCTTCTCAGAGTATTCCAGGAAGATGTGATGGTAAATGTGTGTAGTTAGCCTTCAGCTCTTCAGAGCCGCATGGCAGCTCAATTTTTTTTCTATTTCAAAACAACAAATTGAAAGCAAGAAAATGACGTTTTCCCCCGTTTTAATGTGCTGTTTTAGGTTACACGGCAGATATCACGAGCTGGCTCCACATCTGGTACCAATGGACTACACCAATGAACCGGACTGTAAACTGCCCTTAGCATTAATTGTCAACATGCCAGAGCTAAAGGTAAAAGAGAAAAAAATCCCCCCAACAGTAATTCATTAGGTCTGTGGGTTCATTAGGTATTTGATAAGAACAACCACTTCTCATCACTTTCTTCCTAGACACAAGACTTAAATATGCCCTCCCTATTCACTAAATGTAGAAAAAATTACTCAAAATGTGTGTAAAGCTGTCACACAATGACACAAGGTTTCCACAGGCAGTATGAGAAAGATGAGGACCACCGAAAGCAGGATATATGAGGCGTAGACATTACACGGTCAACCAGAGCCCTTAGCAACATAATCACAAATATGGTTCTCTCACTGAGAATAATGAGCTGGGGAGAGGTGACTGGCTCAGGTGCTTATAAATTAAGAAAGCTCTTCACGTGAAAGATGTTGTTTACAAGAATAATTTTCTCCATCCAACATTGCAGTATTTTAAGACAGTAGGTGTTTGCTCCAATAATTATTACATTTAGATGCAAAACAGTATTTGGAATGATACAGCTGAACATGTTCTTGCCTTTTGTGCAGGAAAACCCGTTCCGCAACAGGATCGTGGAGTCCTTCTCGGAGGATGGGATGGGGAACCTCAGCTTCAATGAATTTGTGGACATGTTCTCAGTTCTCAGTGAAATGGCTCCTAGAGAACTCAAGGCCATATATGCCTTCAAGATTTACGGTAATAACATTCAGAGGTACCTTAAAGTACCTAAATCTTGGATTTCCCAAAGCTGATTCAGTTCACCTATTATTTATTATGATTTATGTTGCTCTTAGATTTCAATGTAGATAATTACCTGTGCAAAGAGGACCTTGAGAAAACTCTAAATAAGCTGACAAAAGAGGAGCTGACTCCTGAAGAGGTGGAGCTGGTGTGTGAGAAAGCCATAGAGGAGGCAGATCTGGATGGAGACAACAAACTGTCCTATGCTGACTTTGAAAATATGATTACTAGGGCTCCAGATTTTTTAAGGTAACAAAACTTTCTGTTTTTTTTTTTTGTTTTGTTTTTTTAGCCCAACATTGTGTCAATGTCATTGTATTCTTGAGACACTATTATGCTGATTAATTTACACAACTGTTTCACTGCTTGCTTTTTTTATCATCTTACAGTACCTTCCATATCCGTATCTGAGTGTTGGATAGACCCTTTCTGTTGTCAACAAGGTGCTGAACCCCGAGACCTAACCTGAATCATGTTCTGGCCACAGCACGGTGTCGGCATCTCCCTCAGAAAAAGGCACTCAGCAATCCTTTCCAGACATTTCTGAAGGTGTCTTTACCACTGCAAACTGGTTGCATTTTTAGAAAACAGTAGTTAAAGTCTAACCACGAATTTTAGGACTTTATATAAATGTTTATTTTTGTTTTACCAGATGTAAAAGGGCTTGAAAGAAATGCTAAAAAAACAATGTTATCTTTACATTTTAACTTTTAAAATGGTAAATGAAACATATTTGAATGAAGTTTGTGCTTGTGCAAATTCAATACAACACTCATCTACCTGCAGAATTTTGCACAACTTCCTACGTACATTTGCTACATGGACACCAGAGTTTCTTTGAGAATGTAGACAAATCTTCAAGTATGTGAAAGCAGATCTATGGCTTCAAGGGCATGCATACTGTTTATTTTTTTTATGAACTACTATGCAACATTTATACATGAAATATTTAGTTTGACTTTTGCTTGTAAAACTAAAACATGATGACAATCATGTTTTGCTGTTATATAATGTATAAAGGGCTCTGTCATCTGAAATAATCTGAGTAGCTTCTTCTGCTTCAGTCATAGTCATGAGATGTAAGTTACAGCCATCTGTTGGATTTGGATTTTATATTATATCATGTGAAGTCAGATATTTGTCTACCCTTGGATAAATATTTGTTTCCTTGTTCTCTGATCAAATTGCTTTTGTGAGGCTTCTTTTGTGGGTTCAGCCTAAGAAAAGATCATCTTTGTTGTCATTTACAGTGACCTGACCTCCTGCTTTAATGAGTCTTGTAACCTAAAACACCAAAATGAGGAAATCACTGTCTCAGCACAACCCATCATATATGCTACATGTAAAAAACAAAAAAGAGGATGCAGTCAGTTGGGGCAAGCTATATCTGCATTTACAAATATGACTACATCCATCCTGCACACAGTTAATCTCATCAGAAGCTAGAGGAAATGGCCTAGGTCACGGTTGGCTGATGACTAATGGGTAATCTGTAGACTGCAGATTTGTACGATATACATTTTTTAATGATTCATTTTGATTTTAGATTTTTCCAATATGTCACACTAAGTTCACCTCTACATCTGCCATGAGTCAGATCATATTTGCACATGAACATGTTTTGATCAATACATAGAGATAAAGTTGCATAAAATAAGATTTTACTTGTGAATGCAGAGCAATGGAGTATTTCATCTGAAGGAGGAGGATGAGGATAAGTCTGTTAAGCAGAGTGCAGTCATTAGAGTAGCCAGTAAATACTCCTCTCCATTATCTCAAGTTATTTTTTATGAGGGCAGTATTAAATATCCAGGCCAATAGACTGCTGATTGTGTGGCCTCATTAATTACTAGTCTCACTGGGAGCATCTGTTAATTGAGATTCCAGCAGAGAAGCTTCTGGTGTAATGTGATACTAGGGCTGTAAAGCAGCCATTACACGAGTTACTGTTTCTGGGTTGAGAGTTTTAGAGAGAGAAGATGGTGCTTGAATAAAGCTTGAAGAAAGACAGCTCAACATTTTTTGTTTAAATACTTTTTAAAAATTTGTTCTTGAAGTATTTCAGTCTTATCCACAAGGCGTCTTGAGTTCTAGACAGATAGTCTGGAGATTCCAGTTTATCAGTGGCTCAAAGATCCTTCATACTAGTATAACTAAAGTCACATGTGTGTTACGAAATCTACTGATCATTACAGAATACTCATCTGCTTCGCCATACGTATGCATGATTGTGAAATCTTCTGGAGAGGAGCTTTGGCATTGAGAGCTCCTATAATCAGCTGGTGATATTCATTGGAAGATATTTTTTTGATTTGTACATAAATGGCTTTCTTGACTCCTTAATCATCTGTCCAGTTTATTGTTACTGTTAGGAAAGACACCGGTCCTGATTAGTGATTGATATTGTTGTCAAATATTTATTTTTTATTAATTTATTTAATTCATTTCAGTAAAATCAAATCAAAATATACTTTCCACCAAATTACTGGACGAATGTTACTGTTACTGTTCATTTTTGTGTTGCATCTAAACTTGACTTTTTCTTTATTTTAATCGAGGAATTCCAAGCACCTTTTTTTAAAGGATATCTGTAAGTGTTATGTTTTGATTTTGCACCAAGTATACTTTCTTTTGATAATTACCTTGAAATAAAACTGTATATATCCTATATACATATGACCGTTGTTCACATATTTGTTATACGAAGCTGCATACTTCTTATATGCACTTAAGTAGTGGTATGTTTGAATCCACAGCAATAACTATTAGAGACCTTTACTTATAAGACCAATTTTAATTTATTCTTCATGTCTATTTTAAGAGCAGTTGTTTTTATTTCTTCAGCAGGGAAATGTAGTTGCTCTGTTCCCATTAACTAAGTTATTGTCAAACATATTTCTGTCACTATGCTGTAACAATTTTCTTACAAGTAGATTCTGGTGAAGAAAAATTGTGATGTATCGTTTTTTGCAATATCTAGCAATATATCGTATTGTTGCCTCTGTATTGTGACACATATCATTTTACCAGATTCTTGCCACTACAGACCCATAGTAGATTTTGAATTTTAAAGGTACAGTGTGTAAGAATTACTGATATCTAGTGGTAAAGATGGGTGCCGAAATTACTTCAAACAGCAACTAGAGATGCGAATGAATGGTGGCCATCAGTCGCAAAAATTTGTCCAGATGAGCAATTTTTAATCAGCATCTGAATTCAGTCGCCTCTAGTGTACTGATAACTATACTACAAGTTACTTCTTTAAAACTGTGTATATTTGATATTTACTCTATGTGCCTTTTATGGCATTTCTTAACCCAAACAATGATATGCTATCAAACTAAGCCGGTGCCTCATGTTTAAAGCTCAGACGGTTCTCATTAACACAGAAAGTTGTCATTTCAGATATACCGTGGCTTAGATATTGCAGCTGCCATGTATGTTGACCTACAACAAGTAGATATAAATGGCTCAATCTGAGATAATAGAAACACAACTGTTATTTAAGTAAAGTGATTAGATACCAAATTGAACTCTGTCTTCACTATATAAAATTTTTTGTCATTGGTCCCGGTTGCTGTCTTCTGCCGCTTATCGAGCTTGTCGGGTTGCAGGGGCAGCAGTTTGGGCAGGGAAGCCCAGAGTTCCCTCTCCCTGGCCACATCAGACAGCTCATGTGGGGGGATCCTGAAGCGCTGCCAGGCCAGCCCATATATATAATCCCTCTAGCGTGTCCTGGGCATACCCCAGGGTCTCTTCCTGGTAGGATGTGTGCAGAGTAACTCCCCTCAACACCTCGGCTCATAGAATCGATGATAAAGGGGAACCTTGGCCGAGTCCAACCCTCACTGGAAACGATTCAGACTTATTGTTCGAAATGCGGATCAAACTCTGGTGACACCGGTCGCACAGGGGTTGGACAGCCCTTACAAAGTGGTCCAGCACTCCATACTCCCTGAATACCCCCCACAGGAATCCAACTGGGGACACAGTCGAGTCCACAGAGCACATGCAGACAGATTGGGAGAACTGCCCCCCTGCAAGACCCTAACGAGGGTAAAGAGCTTGTCAACTGTTTCACGACCAGGACGAAAACCAAATTGGTCCTCAATCCGACACTTGACTATTCAACCGACTCTCGTTTGCAGGACCCCTGAATAGACCTTACCAGGGGGCTGAGGAGTTGGATCCCCCTGTAGTTGGAGCACACCCTCTGGTCCGCCTTCATAAAAAGGTGGACCACCACCCCAGTCTGCCCAATGTCCATGCGATGCCATAGAGGCATGTCAACCATGATAACGCTATGGCATCATGAGCTTTAAGAAACCCCGGGTGGATCTCATCCACCCCTGAGGCCTTACCACTGAGAGTCCATCCCTGAGTCCTCCAGCTCTGCTTGTTATTGTGAAGGCGTGTTGGGGAGGTCTTCGAAGAAGACCTATTTACTGACCCAGAACATCCCGAGTCGAGGTCAGCAGCCTCCCATCTCCACTGTACACTGTGTTGATGGAGCACTGCTTCCTCCTCCTGAGCCGCCATATGGTGGACCAGAACCTCCTTGAAGCTGTGCAGAAGTCGTTCTCCATGGCCTGTCCAAAACTCCTCCCACGCCTAAGTTTTTGCCTCAGCAAGCACAAAAGGAGATCATTGATCTTTGATTTGATTACACACACAGCATCTTTAGAATAGAGTGTTGACTTCTTTATACACATCAACTTGTCTTTATTTACAACTTATATATGCTAAACAAAGGGTTCTAGTGAATATGAGGTAAAGCGAGAGGATAGAAGAGTGTAGTTTTAGATTTCCTTGTGTAGTTTGAATAACAACATGATTGCTCTGCTCTTTATTTTCTGTATAGAAATTTTGAATATCTTATCTTGCATCTGTTTCTCAGATGCCTCTATGAGCTGTTGCACAATCAGGCAATTATGAACTCTTACTATCTCACTTACATGAGGTTACACACAATGCTGTCATGTTTCCAGTAACCCTTTGGGGGCAATGTTTTGGCTGTCAGTTGTGCAAGAGCAGGTGTCAGAAATATTACAAAGTTGTCTGTTCATTCAAAGCAGCAATTGACATTTTTGTAGTTAATCATGTCCTGCTTCGTCTTACATGACTTACAGGGGAAACACCTGCCTTCCTTAATTCTGTTAGTCAAGCACATCACATAACAGTGCAATGACTGTATTTTTCACTAATTGCATGACAGGCAATCTATGAAAGTATTGAGCTTTATTGACACTTTACTGGCCCCATAGAGGCTATAATTAGAAAGGTTAAAGAGCTGCAGTTGATAAAAGATAATAAATGACATTTAACAGATTTCCCCATTGCTACCATTAGAAACCTTTATGCAAATGAAGCTTCCTCTCAACGAAGTTCAGCTCGGATGGCTGGAGAAACATTTCTAAGATCATGGGAAATGTTTTTTTATGAGCTTGCCATGAGCCTTATCCAAATGTCTGCATTTTGCCTGTTTATTTTTATGTTCAAAAGAAACATTTTCCATGTTTGTGACACAAAACCACAGTGGAAGAGCACCACATGCCCAAATTGTGGTTTACACAAAAGGAATATTGATAACATTTAGTCTCCCCACGAATCTTAACTTAGTTGCTGTTTGCGCTTGCGTTTTGACTTATACATAAAGAAAGCTTTCAAAGCCTGCACATTTTTTTTTTTTAATCAGAAAAGTTGTGTTGATTAATGAGAGGAACCGTGACAACCTTTTCTGATGTAAAACAATAGACTTTCTTACACCAAAGCAAATGAACCCAGATTTGTCTCTGTTGATGAGAAGATAAAAAAGGATGTCCATGAGCATAAACCATGATTTACTATGAGTCATTTATTCTACAGAGTGAACATGTTTATTTCCCTAGATCTATTAGTGCACATGAAACCTGTCCTCATTAAGGTTAACTTCTACCCAGCTGTAATTATCACCCTGGAAATAACACTCTGAGAACCTCTCATTTCCCTTAAAGTGTTTAATGTAACAGCATTTCAGTTTGACATAGCTTACAGAGAAAGGAGAATTAAAGGAATTACATCAACAATTCTAAATAAATTCATTAAAAAGCAAATATACAGCAGTTTTTTTCTGGTGTTATCATTGAGTGTATGTTAGTGAGTAAGAGTAGTGTAAAATAACGATGTAAAGTAAACATTTTCTTGGCAAGCTGGTGAGGCAGCCTCGTCACCATTTCCTCTTGGCTTCGGGGTGGAGCCATTTCCATTTGTCATTCTGTGGAAAGAAGATGAAAACATTAAATGAATGGCAGAACATTACACGCTGGAAAAAGCATGGGCGATATAATAAGAGCATTTTACATACCTTTAAGCCCCAGGATGAGCGGTTCGCGCTGCGTTTGAGGTCCTCCACAGGTTCATAGGAGCTACTGTTGGGTTTCGGCTTGGCCGTCTCCATGTGATCAGGAAGTACCTCGTATGTACTGTCAGGGGTGAAAGTGAGGGCTTCACTGGCAACTTCAGCATACACGGAGTCAATGTTCTCCTCTGGTGTTGGTGATCTGTTGTCATGCAATGCTGGGCTGGGTCTGCCGGGCCTGCCAGCCAGGTAATAAATCGTGGTGTCGCTTATGCTGTCCAGACTGTGGCAGTTGTTTGCTCTCTTGCATAAATCGGTGTTTTCTGACTCTGGAGCACGCCTGGCGTCTTGTCGGGCTGGCCTGGGAGAGAGTCTTGGTGGAGTGCTTGGAGGTGCACTTAGTCTATACGACTGCTCCCCGTCAGACGAGCCGTCCAGCAGCGGCAGAGACCTGCTCTTGCTCTCTAGCAGATTGAGCTCAGAGTAAATTGATTCTGGTTCTGACGGAGGGCTATGTCTGCCGTTGTTCTGATCCTTTGAAGCCAACCTCTCTGCTTTTCCTGGATTGGCTGCAGGTAAGGAGTTCTGTGTGAAATTTTGGGATCTTGGATTCTCTCTGGGTGTTTGCTTCCTGAGCTGAGCATAGATGACGTTATCATTGTCGTTTAAAGTACTGCTGTCGATGGGCCTGCTTCTCCGAGGCAGAGGTGGTACTTCCTGTTTTAAAAACAAGGCGTGTTTTACTAAATCAGCAAGGAGGTACATATGAAGTCATTTTGAGCTAATCCTAGAATAATATCACTGCAACTTATTGATACACTGACCTCTTGAGTTCTGTTGTTCTTGAGCGGCCGTGTTGGTTGCTGCTCCGTGGCTGGGTTAGTCTGCTGTTTCCGCACGTTCTTTGCAGCTCTTGGTGCATTGACAGGTTTATCCTTGGAACTGACCTGGATCATGTCATACAGGTCATCTTCCAAAGCCTGAAATAACAAAAATAATGCTTAATAATCATAACTAGCTGGTTTTAATTCAAAGAAATCAAAAAAGGTTGTTTCCTCACCTCAAAGCAAGAATATGTCAGATACTCTCCGAAAGGCTCTATGGCCCTCGTTTTGTAAAACTGGATAAGTTCAGGGATTGTGTTGTGTTCGTCAGTGTCTCCACACACTACAAATTTTCCCGTCTCACTTTGGCTTATCACAAAGTGTCGACACCGATCCTTGCCTCTAGAATAAGAAAAAAAAACAAACATGTTTAGACATTGGAAAGATGTTCGTTTTGGCTCATCCTTACAGCTAGAACATTCTGAAAAACTGATTACACACCCAAACATACACACACACACACACACACACACACACACACACACACACACACACACACACACACACACACACACACACACACACACACAACATACACACACAACATGTATATATATACATATACAGGTAATATACATATACCCACAGACACAGACAGACAGACACACAGACACACA
>JAVQJG010013127.1:0-31765 GCA_036024015.1 Craterocephalus amniculus
GTCCAGTGGACTCATTGTCATGTTGGAGATGATGTGAGCTTTGTGACATGGAGCATTATCCTGCTGGAAGTAGCATCAGAAGATGCTCCACTGTGCTCAGAAAGGGATGGACATGGTCAGCAGCTTTATTCTTATTATGATTGTGTTTGAGCAGAATGGAAAGGAAGCCATGATGAATTGGAGAAGTTAAAAGATGGTGGTGAAATGCAGCACCGGAGTGGACACAAATTCAAACACTGCTTTCTAATATAAGCAGTGTGGAAAACATATATGCAAAAGAGTCACTACATTGGATGTTAGTTAATTATCCAACATACTGCCACTCACTGTAGAATAAACAAATATCCCATTTTTAATATATCCATACATAATAATTACCAGGACAAGAAAATAACAATATATTTCTACAAAACATGTATTTTATATAAATATTACAACATATCTTGGAGATATTTTAATCGGATAAAAATAAAAAAACTAAAGTCAAAGTCAAACAATGTTGAAATTTTAAAAAAAGCATCACTGTACACATCTGTAGAATGTAAGTAAACTATTATATGTGAGAAAGAATTTGTACTTTTTATTAATAATTTATGCATCCGAGATTAAAAGTGTAAGAAGGAGCAGCATCAAGAGGTAAAGTTGGGCCTTAATATGACTGTATACTAAGCAGAACTGTGAATGGAAAATCAAATCCCCTCCAGACATGTTTTCATCTGAGTGGATCCGGTGAGCTCAGGTGCAGCGATGACTGCACTACACGTAATGTCATGTGTACTACCTTCTTCTATGGTGCTTTCAAGGTGCTACTTCTCCTAAACGGTGCTGTAGCATCTATTAGACAAAGCCAAAAGGGTGCACCAGTTGTTTGTCCATCCAGAAACACCATAGTGAAAATGGTGGTACAAACATAGTGTCATGTATTTCTTTTATTTATTTATCTTAATGTTTGTATCTTTATTTAATTTCTAATTAATTTATTTATTTTTTGGCAGGTGTCATGTATTTTTTGTAGTTATTTATCTATCAGTTTATTTTTATTTTTTTATTCTATTTATTAATTCATTTTTTTAAATTGTCCTGTACAGCGTCGTAGCAAGCAGAATGATGGGGTCTGATTGCTTTGATGTAATTGCCAAGACAGTCTTTATAAATATAAGGCCCCCCTTCATATTTAGAATTTATTTATTTTATTTCAATAAATAATAATTACTAATTTGGAAAAAAAAAAGATTATTTTTTATGGCAGCTGTCATGTATGTGGACTACAGGAAGTAGATGCAAGGACTCATTCTGAGAGAATAAAACATTACATACCAATCAAAATACAGTTTTAAAGGATATGGATTTTTCTGTAATTGACCTTTGATTTTAGTTAAATCTGGGGTTTCAAGCCCTCCACTTTCCTGTCCCATTATGGGGTTTTTGTATTCGAGTCAACATGACTGCATCACCACAGGATGAAAACATCCAACTGGACAACTTATTGGGTTTTTTCCCCACTCATCATCTGCAGGGCGGGTCTGATTGGCAGAAATTCTTTCAGAGTTATTGATGGTTCACAATCCAATCACTTCCCATGAAGAGAAGCACAATCGTTCAGAGCTTAATAACATTTCATCCAGACTTCTAAAGCTCTCACATGGACAGTGATAACTGGTCCAAACATTTAACATCGTGTCTCGCTCCCGTTTCCTCTGTCAGGTGAACACAGTGTTTATCTGTGTTTTCCATCTCTGCTGCTCGTGTTGGCTGGCTTCCGGTGTCAGTGGGTAGTTCAACAAAAAAAGTGCAATAAAGCTTTGTCTAAGCCACGCCTACGTTTTGGAGCAGAGTGGAGTAAGACAGATGGCCCTGGCTCAGAAAAAAGCCTTTATTAGTTGTTTGGGATGAAAAGCATTGCAGTGCACTTTGGAAAAAAATTTCATACAAACACTTCCCATTACGCTTTGCTTCACTGGGCCGTGTTATCTACGAGGCAGCTTCGGAAATGCAAAATATCCTGATTTAAGCTTGTTAAAACCGTGGTTCATCAGCCAGGTCAGGATGGCCTTAATGAGCAGAATAAATGAAGCCCCCCTTTTGAAAAAACTCAAATTAAACTCCATGAGCTGCTGCAGAATTGGTCTCCTGTCTTTCTCTGGACTGGTCATCCAAAAAGTAATTACAGAAAATGAGAGGAGGCTGTCAGGAATCCTTCATTTCAGCAGCGGAGGCTGTTTAATGATACAATCAATCTTTTACATCACTTCTCATAACGCGGGACGAAAGGTATCCACAGGAACGCCACACAGATCCTGCTGTGCGCAAAGTCGGTCTTTTCTGAGTACACAATAGGAGAAAAAAAGAGAAAGGAAAGGACCAGCTGATCAATTAGACTGGTCCACACTCTGGCCTTGAAAGAGATAAAGAGAGCAGCACTGCAAGGATAGAGGAGTCATCATTATCTCTGAGCATGAGGAAGCTGCAGCAGTGGAAACCGGAGCCGGACTTTGCTTAAAAAGCAACGGCCTGAGAGGTGAAGGGTCACATAGTGTGCATCGATGTCAGCTCTGTTAGACGATTCACCCTGCAGATGCAAAGTTGTGTTTGTGTTTTTGCAATAGGACAACGTTACTTTGTGTGTTTGTTTTTTTAAAATTAGAATAAAGGTGTTAAAGGGGTGTGTTTTTTTTTTTTTTAAATTAGAGAACGGCGTTAAAGGGACATATTGTGTAACACTGGCTACGGTTACATGATGCTTTTTAATTCAGAATTAATCATTCTGAATAAAATATTTTGGAATTCAAATATTCTCCTTTATTCAGGATTAAGTTTGATTCAGAATTAACATTTTCATCAGCAATTAAGTGTTTACATGCTCATTTTTCATCTGTTTAAAACAGGATTAACTTTTATTCTGAATTAAAACTCATGTAAACGTGGTCATTATTCTCTTGTTGTCTTCTCCATATGTGCATGTATGTGTCTTAGTTGGTGTATCATGACAGCCGCTAATGATTTGACACATTCTCACATGGGAAGAATTTTAGATTTGTTCATTCATACGTCAATCAGGAAGCGCAATGTTGGTCTGCCATCTTGAGACTACAGCTGCAGGTAAGGGACAAATAGGACCAACCACCACACCTATGCAGCCTATGAACAGGAAATAAATACAAATTAATTTTAGAGAAAAAAATCTCCATTTAACATGCTTCTGTTTGGACGGTGGTCAGCAGCTCAGGTATCAAAAGCTGTGTACTCAACGGCCTGTTGCTGCGGTAAGACGGGAAACCTCAGACACAGGAGCGGCTTTCTGTCCCAGTAAAAGCAGCTCATAGAGCCTGAAACCCAGTAAATATCCAGTTCCACCATGTGAGTAGAACCACATGTGTACTTATTGGATAGCAGAGACAGGAATGATGTTTTCATGAGCCATCTTCATGCTGTGTATTCAAATAAACCTGCTTCAGTGACTATACTCCCATCTTACACACTCACACTAATGATGGGATGCAGTTTGCAGTTTTTATGAAATCTTAATAAACCTCTTTCCCTTTCATGGACACTCCGGGACCTGTCGGGTGACGGGCTTTTGTCGGTGTTGTCGTAGCTTTTTGATACATGACAGTGTGAGGTGCCAGAATGCACAATGCGTTAGTGCATGATGGCAGCAATTCTTACATAATGTCCCTTTAAAGGTGCTTTAATCCATATCTTTATGGATCAGATTACCACTAGAATGTAAAAAAAGACTATATGACAATATCTCAATTTTGAACCAGCGCTACTAGGCTTTTACATGATGTCAATGGTAACTGATGATGATCAGCACAATTTATTTATTATTTACTTATTCATTTATCACTTCTTGGCATTGATAGATACAATGCCATGGCCCTTATGTTTGTTTTTAATTATATATTTTAAATCTGTTCTGTTGCACCGACTTGTCCTGCATGTCTGAATGCTGTTTGTCTTTGTTTGTTTTTGTTGAAAATAAAAAAAAAAACATACAGAGGTCATGGATAATACATCCATGACAGAGGTAGAAGGATTTCAAAACAAAAGAAGAAAAAAGCAAGCAGCACATTTAAAAAAAGGAAAAGCAAACGAATAACACACCTTTAGGAAAAACACACTCAGGATCATTGTAACAGTGTAGATTAAATAAAATAAATAAACCATGAATAAAAATGAACATATCTGAGCAGCTATGAATATTTTATCTATACATGTTAAGGTATGTGAATACATTTCTATATCTCCTTTTTTTTTTTTTTTACTTCTTTGAATACTACATCACACTGAATTAATTAATTAATTCATTCATTTTCTGTGCTGCTTTATCCAATACAGAGTGGCGGGGGGTTGAAGCCTATCCCAGCTATTAGCAGGTGAGAGGCAGGTACACCCTGGACAGGTCACCAGTCTATTACACAGCTAACACACAGAGACAAACAACCATCCACGCACACACTCACAGTTAGGGTGTAAGTGTGTGAATTCATTTATTTTTATTATGAATTTATTCATTTATTTCTCATCATGCATTTCTTGGACCGTGGGGAAGGAGAAGTACACGGAGTGAACATACAAACTCCATGATGAAAGGATAACCGTAATATAAGATTTAAAAATTCACAAATCAGCATGCTTCTTTTTGGACAGTGGTCAGCAACAATACTTATGTAGGCTGTAGTGTTTAAACCCCCCAACCCACCATTATCCCAGCAGCAGCAGCCTGAAGCATTGATCCAAGGCAGGATGGATCCAGGCTTTCATGATGCTTCCAGCAGATTCTAAGCCGAGTATCTGAATGTGGAGACTCATCAGACCAGGCAACATTTCTCCATCTTCTGACCTCTGATGCTCTGTTTGAACTTCAATCATCTTCACTGTCATGTGATTGGCTAATTAGATATTGTGTGATTAACTGAGAATGAGCATTTAATAAAGTGGCCAGTCAAGCACTCTAAAATATCACGGTGTAATAGAGACTCTTGAAGATTTTAGCCAATATTTGCAGCGTTCAGCAGTTTACAACTCCTGTTTGTATCAGGTTATGTAAGATCAGAGCTACTGCCTGTACTGATTTAATTGTGTGCTTGTTTTCATACTTTTACAGAATATTAGGACAAATAAAAAATAGATATGAGTCAGTCTATCCTTTACTGTAAATGACCTTCTAATATTCTAATAAGAGGAAGTGTCCAAAAGGCTAAAACTATACAGAAATAATTTTGGCATCAGATATGGTCAAAGAAAAACAAATACTTTTTTATATTTTTGCTTTATTTTGTTGATAACTAGCCATGTACAGAAAATTTCCAACTCCAAAGGACACAGACTTAATGTGTACAGTATTTCTGAACACAATTTGGTCGTAGATGGAGCCCTTCAGCATGCCACGCCTTCTAGGTCCTTACAAAAAACCAGACAAGAGCTTCAAATTGTTACTTAAATGGATGTAGAGCAGATAATGTCTTCGCTGAATGCAACAATTACAGTAAAATTGAAAAAAACAAAAAACAAACAAAAATGTTCAGTTGTTCGAATGAAGAGCCAAGAAAAAGAGCTTAGATACAAAACGCCAAAGTGTGAGGAATAAGTTAAAGTGGATTTGCTGGAATGTAGCAGCGAAGATGCTTGAGCTTCGTTCTGGCACAGCAAGTGTGACAGAGAGAGTACAGAACGAACAGATCTGATGAAACAAAGTGAACAGACTGAGGAGTCTGAATCTGAACAACGTGCCAGAGAAAAACGCTGCATAAAAAGAGAGAAAAAAACTGTGGAAAGAAACCACAAAGCATGCAGCCTAATAAATATCCAGACAAACACGAAAATGATCAGATTTAGCATCATGAGCAGATCTGCAGTTATTTATCCAGTGTTAAGGCACATATACTGCTTAGAAAATATAGAAATATATAAGATCTTTGGTACATGTTTTACTTTTTACAAAAAATATAGCATAATAGACACAAAAATTATGAACTGTTAAAAAGGTGCTGCTTCTTAAAAACACAACTTTAGCATCCTAACAATTTCCCATACTTGGTTTGTGCACATGACAAAAAGATCATATTGTTTGTAGAAGTAGGAAAACAAAGTCTCCCGTTGTCTGCATACTGTATCTGTCAACTGACATCAGCACTAAAAATACTCAACGGCAGCTACGACATGATATTTTCAAGGTGCAAATTTACATTTTAAAGCAATATCTCTTCCATTTACAAAGACTTTGAGCACTGAGGATTTGGTTGACAGCTGAAAAGTTACAAAGAAAATAGACTGGCTTAGCACAGAGTCAGAACATGAAGTAAAACGTTAAAGAACCTTCAAGTAAATCTGTTTCTTACACATGATGGTAGCATGTTGTCAACTCCCTGTGCAATGCTTAAAGAAATAGTTTGACAGCTCTGGAAAAAAAATGCACTCATCTGCTTTTTTTAGTTAGTTGAGATCTACAAAGCTTTGATCAATGTTGGCTATAGCAAACCAGATAAAAGTTAGCGCAGCTTGGACCAGGAACAAAATCTGCCAGATCTTACTAATTAGCATATCTCATTTGCGAACAGTGACTCGTGTTTTTGCAGGTTGTCTGGCAAACTTTATGTGGAAAATCTCAATCACTGTGAGAATTAAAAATATGATATAAAGTAACAGTTTGCATTTAGATTTGGTAGTTTTATGACAGAGCTGGCTGGTAGCGGGGTAAACTGCTGCTGTGGGGCAACTAGCACGACAGTTGTACTCCAAAGCTGTGTGATTAATTTTAAACTGCTTTAATAATATTAAGCAAGTAGACACTATGTTCTTGTACATAAGTGCACCAGCAGTTTTGAGGGAGATACAGAATTTAATCTATTTCCAGTCTTGCTAATCTAAGCTAAGCTACCCGTCAACTGTTGTATGGATAATCACTGTTAAAATATTAGGCCTACATTTTAAGGTTGAAAATTAATCAAAAGCCATAGACGGATCAGAATTAAGACTGAGGAGCAACTGCATTTTATTGAGGGGTAGAAAAATATGCTTCCTAGCGCCTCTAAAGCTAACTAGCATGATTCTACAGTGTGTTTATGCTAAGGTTGTCAGAATCACACCTGGCAGGCCACAGCTATTTCAATCCCTGAAAGTGTTGCTACATGGCTTTTATTGGCTTTAGTTGTCCCACATTGCAAGACAGCTATAGCTATAGTTTAGGCCAAATGCTGCTCATTTAATGTAAAACAATTGCACTGTATAGAAAAGAAAACTTTAAACATGTGGGTATAATGTGTAAGCAGAAATCTATGTCCATCTCTCTAAGCTAAGCTAAGCTAAGCTAAGCTAAGCTAAGCTAAGCTAAGCTAAGTTAAGCTAACCTAAGCTAAGCGGCTTAGTGTCTCCAGTTTCACAGCCTGTCAATGTTTGAATATTACATTTGTATGTTAAAAATGAATCTAACTCCATAAAAAGTAGTGTCCAAACTGGGGACCAGCAGGGGTGTTAATTTTTTTTATTTTCACAAGTACAAAAATATGACTCTCTAAAACTACCTGGCAGACTACAATAAGACCAACTCAAGGTAGGCTGCATCAATTTTAATCCCTAGAGTTTCCCTGGCTGCCATGTAGTGGCAGAAAGTTTTCATTCTCTAACTAAGTAAAATATAAAATAAAAATAAGGGCACTGTAAAAAGGTGATGCTACACAGCTTTTATTAGAGGTAGCTGGTAGCCTGGTAAACTCTACTGCTGCACTGCATATGTAAAATCACAAGTATAGTGTAACTGCTTCATGACAAGCAGTAATTAGCTCTACAGCTGTGGCCAATTGCAGTGTGCTTGATTTAAACCCCTCTGTGGAAAATATTGCATTAACACACAATGTTCCAGCAAGAAACTCTGGAGTTTCCTGTCTCTATAAGTATTCTCTGAATATTATGTCTCAATGTTGATAATCAATCAAAAGCCAGAAAACAGCTTGCAGTGTTTTTTTAAAGTGTACAAAACTCATTAGCATGATGCTAAAGGTATCAGACTTGGTTGGCTTCAGTGACCTTAGTCAGGCATTGATCTTTATAAAGTTGATACAAAGCACAGGGAAACATTTTGGCAGCTTTTTGTTGTTTAGTGGTTTAACAGTTGTAATAACAAACCAGGGTACTTACAGGCTGAATGCAGTTTTTATCTGGCAAACATAAAGCCAGGCTCAAGATTTTCCAAAAGAGATAAGATAATTAATGAGATTTTTAGATGACCGATGTTGGGCATTAGCATGATGAAAAATGTTTTTCAGACTTTGATTGGTCCAATTCCAACGTGAAACAGGGGTGGGAACTGTGTAAATCTGGTCAGCTCAGTTCCTGGTGAGACTGATGATAAATGCTCAATAATATTTACATTTTCAATGTAAAACTCAACACTACTAAAAAAGATCCAGTGAGTCAACACACACATTCGCTCACAGACAAACCTGTCTTTACACCATTGTGAGGATATTCTAACAAATAACGCATTTCCCAAGCAGCTCCAACAGTAACCTTCACCTCATACTAAGATTAAACCCCAGTATTAACCCTAAACAACCAAAAAACTAAAGTTTGTCCGCACAAACAGACATAAATACAAACAAAGCATAATTCCTGGTAGCTCTCGAGCAACAAATATTGTTGAGGTGTAATAATGCATAATTCTGTGTAAAGTTAACAGCATAGACAAATAAGAAGTGGAATGTAATGATTAAAATCGAGTGAAAGAAGTGATCCAGTAACAAGGATAACAAGTGCATGGAGACAATGCCACAAAGTTCTGCATGGTCGTATAAACTCGAAAATAGAACAACTTTATCTCGGTGGGAGTAAAACCAGCAGTGATTTGGCCCAGGCCTTAATGCCCCCTTACAGGCTGAGCTAAAAGAATCAGCATATTAGAGAAAACAAAAAAAAACTCCCAAATTACTCAGCAGTGGAATGTCTCTTCTCTGGTCAGCTTTTAATCGAAACCTGATCAAGTACTGAGATGCATCTTTATGAAATCTAAATTTCCCAGAAAGAAAAAACAATAACAAAAAAAGGAGCTACTCTAGTTTTTTCCATCTCCCAAATCTAAAAAATATTTTCACTCTAGCTTTACGTCAAAAATATAAAGTACCTTTTTGCATATTCATAAAATAATCTCCTTGAAAAATACAATAAAATTAGATTAAAACAAGGAAAAAAACTATCGTGCAAATTGGAGTATGGGTATCACACTTAAAGACATCACAAAGCCGTGTGCATCGACTGCTCGGCGTCCTGCTCAGTCCTGTGAACTGTGCTCTCACATGTGAGTCCTTCCTCTGAGCTCCTTGTGTATTTGACGTATTGCGACGCTCCTTCGGGGGGCAGGCTGAGCTGGATGCTGTCTGTCTGTGTGGTGAAGGGCGTGGAGGAGATGCAGCTGGTCAGACTCAGCTCTGACAACTCTAAAGTCTTATTAAGGCACTCTGAGTCTTTGGTATGAGGCTGCGGCTCTCCCGAAAGCGTGGGGGTGTCTTTGGTGTAGGGAAGAGTGTCTGAATCAGTAAGAACTAACGTGTGGAGATCGGAGCGGCGCTTCGGACTGTGTGTGGGCGCCGGCGGGCTTCTCCTGCCCTTCTCTTCATCTGTCTGTAAGGCCGGACCCTGTTTGGTGTGAGATGCCTTGCAGCCATCGATGCTCCTCTGGTCCTTTTTATCGCAACCTTCGGGTGAGATCTTGGTGAGGGACAGGAAGGGAGGCTTGGGGCAGATCGGTGACCCCGTCTTAACTCTGCTCAAGCTGAGGATGTTCCTCCGTGTGTCGGCGGGTAGTTTATCCAACTGCCTTGCCACTTGCACTGGGTTTGGAAACAGCGTGCCCTGGCACGCCCTGTAGAAATATCTGGAAAATAAACCAGAACCAGACGTCAGGACACAACTCTGATGAAAAAAGGGCCGCTCTCCGAATAAACATGGAAGACATCTGGAACAGATAACAGACATGTTTCATAATTCAGCTCATAAATATCTGAAATACCGAGGCAGCAGGGCAGCTATAGGTGTGATGGTGCACAGCAAGTAGAAGAGAGGGTCCTGCAGCAGCCTCTGCATGGTCCAGTAGGGATTGGACGGGGAGTAGCAGGTGGGACAGGAGGCGTTGTACAGCAGAGCCACACTGAAGAACAAGGCTATGCTGAAGGCTATAGACAGCCAGTTCATCCAGGTCTACAGGGGAGGAAAACAAGGACAAGATTTACTACTTGAGTTAAACGTAGGAGTCATAAGTATGAAAATCCTGGAATTCCATCTTATTCCAGGTCAGTTAAGTGAACATAAAGCTTCATCTAAAGCTTTATTTTTGACTCGTCCAATATTAGCCGCTTTCCCACTGTAGGAGCCTTTTGAAGTTCCTATAACCTTTTCAGCAATGGAACCGTATTTTCACACATTTGGAAAGGTAGGAACTAGGGACCACGGTCCTCAGTTCCTATAACCATTTTAGCTCCTATTCGGTCTTTTCAGAGTTCAATAGGAACACGTCTGACGTAGGTAGTAACTCCGCCCGTTAGCGTTGTACTGAAAAGTCTCTCTAGACATACGGAAGTTCTCTATCAATAGCTATTTGGTGAAACTGGGGTTAGGTAACTTAGGTTACAAGAAAATTCATAAATGTGTTTGTAGACTGATTCATTCGTATCTTTCTTCTTAGATTGTTAAATATTAATCTCTTTCTAAATTGAAATCTATAAATTTATAATATATATAATATTTTAATAATAATATATATAATATTTTATACTTTAATAGGTATTATAATAATAATAGATAGATAATAATTTATTATTATCTAAAATAATCTATAAATTGAAACCAATTAAAACTGCTTTACAGGTAAAAACTGAGAAATGCCATAAATGGTCATGAGACTGAAAGGCCATGTAGAGGCCAACAGATGTCAGGCTGAGATGAGGACGAATATCAAGAACGGCGAATGAATGGATGAAAAAAAACAAAACGTAATATGTTCAGTGAAACCTGTTTTGGAGTGTGATTTTGTCCAGTTCATGGCAGCATGGGTCACAATATGCAGGGGAGGATATATCTTAATTATTAAAATATGTAAGACCAATTTTCAAGGTTAGCCGACGGTAGGTTATCTAAACCGTCCTCAGAGGCTAGCTTGTTACTCTGGGTTCATGGCTAGAGCTGACAGCATTTGCTTTACCTTTGAGCAGATGTACACCTGCTTGTTTATTTTAAAGGCATTCAGGTGGGAGCGAGGCCTTCCATACGGTTTACAACAAATACAAATGCCAGATGTGTGATTGGATCATGAGCGTTCAGGGATGGTACTGGCAAAAGGTAAATTAACTGGTGTTAATTGGTTTGAGTCCTTTCTAAAAGACAGGGATTTCTTGGGTCTGTAGGTAACTATAACTTTGATCAAACTAAAATAACCTGTGGAGTTTCCCAAGGCTCCAACCTGGGGCCCTTGCTGTTCAACATCTACATGCTCCCACTCACTCAAATTATAAAAACCAACAAAATATGTTATCATAGCTATGCTGATGACACACAGATCTACATAACCATCACGCCAGGAGACTATAGTTCGATCCAATCGCTGATCAGATGCATTGATCAGATTAAAGACTGGATGTGTCAGAACGTTCTTCAGCTAAATGAAGACAAAACTGAAATCATTCTTTGGACCCAAAGAAGAAAGATTAAAAGTCTGCACTCAGCTTCAGACGTTTAAGTTAGAAACCACCAACAGAGTCAGAACCTGGGTGTAGTCATGGACTCAGACCTGAACTTCAGTGGTACAGAACATAAAGAATTAAAGGACTGATGTCTCCACAGGACTGAGAAACACTTGTACATGCTTTTATCTTTAGTAAACTGGACTACTTTAACGCTGTCCCTACAGGTCTCCCAACAGTCCCTCAGTCCTCACTAAGACCAAGAAAGTCTTATATATATAACTCATATCATATATAAATAAATGAATATTGTTTATATTGAGATAGCTTGTTGTGAGTTAAACTATCTTTTCTTTTGACATTTTGCACGACTGTGTTTTTCTTATGGTCATCTGATTGCCAAACAAATATTCTAAATAATATTTCTGAACTGAAATACCCTTTTAAGTCTAAAAACATAAGAAGCTGTCATGGCCACCCTGAGAGGACCTACTGGTTTGAGAACGGCCATCTAAACTTTAGTATTTGCTCTTTGGAGCCATTTTTAGGTTTTACTTTCCAGCCAGTGACCAAGTCCAGCTTTTTTATGTATTCATGCAACATTGAAATCTACCTGTCATGTAAGACTCAGGTGTTTTCCTCCCTGCTTGTATAGAAAATAGCTGAATATGGTAAAAGGCATTACTGGCTGAGTAGAGTTTCATTCACTGTGGAGCATAGTCCCGACTCGCATAATTAATTACAGCCTCACAGCTTTTGTTTGAGCTGTCGATGAATGAAGCACCTGCCAGCGGATAATTCAGTGTTTACCTTTGGTCAATACTAGTCTGCAATAAAAACTGCCCTGCACATGGAGCATGCGTGTCCAGGAGGGTGGTTAATGATAAAAAAAAGAAATAAAAAAGGCTCAGTTTAAAACACAGAAAATGGGCTTAAATATCCACCTGCAATCAGCTGACTTACCCATGTTTTGGTCTCAATGCCCAAATGCACCAGTATGGTGAATAAAGCGATGGTGGTGATGGGAGTTCCCCATGTAAACAGATCCACGTCTGAGTCAGCGTAGGCCTGGGGAGGGAGGAGGGAGGGTTAAAAGAGGCAGGTGATGAGGAGTAAATACAAAACATCAATAAAACACCAAGCTTGATGATAAAAGCAAACTCACAAAGTAAGGAATGAAGAAGCAGACCAGGCTTTGGTAAAAGGAATCGATCATGTTCATCCAGAACATGTATGGCTTATATTCCTACAAGATAAATCCAGACGTCTGCAGTGAAGCATCACATTTCATAAATCTAAAGCTGAACTGTGGAATTAATAATTACCCATTTCAGATTCATTCAACAGAGATATCAATGTTCATATCACTAGGATGAAATTACTACAATCCAAGTATTTTCAGATAGGGCTGGGTTTCAAAAAAATAATAAAATCAATTAATCGATTAAAATCGATTAAAGAATAAAAAAATCCAGAATCGATTCATAAAATGCCAAAATCGATTAAAAAAAATATAAAGCTCAATTTTTATTTGGCCATTCTTTTTTAACTGTAGTGTTTCTGTTAACACTGTATGCTGTTTAACATGTAAGACTGGTTATTTTCACAAATAAATGTTACAGTTATGTGTGTGACGTTCCAGTTCTGGACATTTTTTAATGAAAACATGAATATTAAATGTATAAAAAATACACACTGTTGAAAGGTTGCTTCAGCGGTTCATAAAAATTGCCATCTGTGAATATCTAATATTCAAGTAATATTGATGTGACACGAATATCTGAAAATGAAACGATATTGAATCGAAAATAATCGTAATTGAATCAAATTTTGCTCTTGTGAATCGAATCAATTCAGGAAATTAGGAGTGATACCCAGCCCTATTTTCAGAAATAAACTTAATACATGCTGACTACTATTTATATACATATATTCATAATTTCCCCTTAACAACAATAATAAATAATAATAATAATAATGATTATTATTATCATTAATTAATTAAATAATAATTATTAAAATAATATTAAAATAATAATACTAACAACAGTTAAACAATTGAAACAAAACAAATTTTGATGTTGAAGATCATGATATGAAAGTGAGCAGACCTCAGAGTTCTGGCCGTTCACGTAAAGCTGAGGTAGTTGCTGAAGCGTCTCTGCTGACACGTCTTTGTCCAGAGTGCCGGTGATGAGTTGTGGGAAGGCAGAGAACATCAGGTTGAAGAAGATGAGATACCACTGATCAATCATGGCAGAACCGGAGAAGCCACAGTAGAACTGATACCAGAAGACGAGCGCCACGAACATCTGCGGGAAGCAAGATTCACATGAGAAGGCAGAAGTCCAGCTCCTCTGTGTGCGTAGCTGCAACAAAGCGACTTACAGCGTTCTTGTAGAAGAAATACAGGATCATGTTGGCCAGTCTGGAGTAGCA
Source organism: Craterocephalus amniculus (assembly GCA_036024015.1). Lineage (NCBI taxonomy): Eukaryota > Metazoa > Chordata > Actinopteri > Atheriniformes > Atherinidae > Craterocephalus > Craterocephalus amniculus. The sequence goes on from JAVQJG010013127.1 coordinate 14,112, forward strand.
CCAGTGTCCGTGGACCAGCAGGAGCTTCTGGAGATACCGGAACCGTGGAAGAGCAAAGTCGCTCGCCATCACTGCCTGCAAAGCACCCAACATCCATTCAGTCTCCCGCTCATGCAGAAGAGGACATCGGCAGGAAAACCAGTTAGAAACACCCGCCCCTCCACTCTTCCCTGTCGTAATCTTTCCAAAGCAATAACCCTCAGACCGGTTGGCTACCTTTAGGGATTCCCAGCTACAGCAGCAGAAGGATGTCAGTCTCATCCATCAACATCCAGCCCCCTCCCTCTCTAATAAAGGACGCTGCTAACCCTTTATGACACCTCTCACCTGTCAACATTTCCCACCAACACGAGCAATAACAGCGGCGCCCAGATCGTATGCTGCCGGCTTTAATATCGGCCCAACGGCTACGTGGGGAGCGCTGCTGAGAGGAGGGCGTGTTAATCACAGCGTCTCAGTGAAACGGAGACTGCCCTCCGTCTCATTTAGAACTCATTTGATTGACAGTTATTAATCTGGTCTCCAATCAGAGGACGGGATGCAGCGGCTGAAACAGATGTGAAGCCTCCCAGGGAAGTTAATTGGGAATCTCCATCATCTGAGTTCACCTTTGTGGGACAGGATGCTACCAGGGAGGAAGGACGATGTGTCAAACACTCCACCTTGGCCGTGGCCTTAGAGCAAAAAAAAGGAGGAGCTGGTGATGGTGGAGACTAAAAAACCAGCCTGCGGGACGCAGGACAGACCTCCTGAGTCAGCAGAGCAGCCTGCGCTATTTATAGGCTAAAGCTTCCACTTAAGAGTAATGAAAAGCCATTAACTCCACCACAAACCAGCCTCTTCCAAGTTACTCTCATCTCCTAGCCCATACATCTTTCTGATCGGCTATAAATCGAGCCTCAGTCTTAGTCCCTCACCCCCAACGATCCTTACCTGCATGCCCTCCTGTCCTGAAATCCCCACACCGACATCCGCTACCTGGATCATGCTGACATCGTTGGCCCCGTCACCTGAGATTCACAGGGACAGACAGGAAAGAGTCCTTAGAAGACGAGCGAATGAACTGGGATCGGTTGGTAAAACATTTGGTTTTTACGACATCGACATGTTGGCTTTAACATGTTAGTGGCCTGATATCATCACTGACCTCACATCTTCCAACTTACAGTTTAAAAACAGACTTGCAGGTGGAAACCTTCCTGGGCGGTACACCGGTTCATACTAAAATGGTTTAATTCTGTTAAAACATGAATGTCTTACACCAGCAGCATCAGTTTAAACATGCTGGGAATTCGGCACAGTGGGAAACTGTATGAGGGGGGACTTTTTCCACTGTTGTCCCACTAAGCATTTGCCCAAACCATACAGTTCTATCTGGTTGTCCCAAAGTCCAGACTCAAAACCAGAGGTGATTGAGCCTTTTCAGTGCTGGCACCTAAAACTCTGGAACCCCCCCATAACAAACTGGCTCCCACTCTGGGGTTGATGCAGTTCCCCAGATCCAGGTCCAGGTTCAGCAATCTTGTGTAGCCAAAGAAAGGTCAGCTGACTGCCTAATTATAGTGAATGAACATGTTATTCCATCTTTCCTGATGGCATTTTCCAAGATGACAACACCTGGATTCATGAGGCTCAAGGCCCATTTATGCTCGACGCAGATGACGGAGTAATACCACCGGAAACCGCGGTGTCAGTGTTGAGCATAGTGGAGCAGAAACAAACCAGGGAAGAAGAAGAAGATAAACAGAAAGAAAAAAACCATAGAAGAATTAAGACGGCGAAAAATCATTAGAAGTAGCACAAGCTTTTGAAATAAAGCTCTACAAGTGTTCAGGGTGTGTTGGTGGTTAGAAATAAATTCATAGCAGAGCGTTTGTGCCGCCAACTGATGTCTGAAACTCGTATCAATGAACTCAGCAACATCCCCTAGCGGAGGTTAGCTGTACCAACATAAACAATGCATGGAAGTATAAAGACAGCGACGCATGAAGACGTTTGGAACGAACGTCCACATTTACGTCCGTCAGGGAGCAGAAATGGGCCTTCAGACTGTGAAAGAGCGATTCAGGGAACATGAGACGTCATTTCCACACATGGATCGGTCCACACAGTCCAGACCAGAACCCCCTGGAGAATCTTTGGGATGTGCTGGAGGTCTGATAAGTAAAACTGGACTGATATTACCAACAGATATTTATTCCTGGTCATGTGAGTATTGGAAGGAGAGCGGATGCAGTAAATGTTTGGACATGTGACAGCGATGGTGAGGAGCATTGTGGGTGAAGCAGAGCAGCTATGTCAGGGGTGGGGTAATTTTTCACAGGGTCAGAATAAGATACTCAAAAAGCAAAATGCAATACTCCATAGTAAAGTGAGGAAGAATCTGTAGGAAATCATTCAAAATCAGCATTTTGATTTATCATGAAAAACCATCATCTGGAGGTTCTCAGACTGTCAGGAAGCTAACGCTGCTAACGCTAGCTTTCATTTTATACAGAATTTGGTCATATTAGTCTTTAAAAACAAAAAGAAAATATCAGTTAGAATCAGTCATCAGTGATTGGAAAAATATCAATATTCGATACTATTTTCATGTCAGTGCATCTCTAAATAAAAGCTGAAGACGATCCCAAAAACATTTTAGGGAGTTTTCCATGGGTGTTAAAACGTAGGTGGTGTATTACGTCTCTAATTCAAAGTTCCCTGTTAACCTTCCTCACATTAAACAGATGTAATCCTATAATCCCTCTTTGCTTCTCTCCTGCTCTCTCTAATCTTTTTACTAATACACTGAGCTCCACGAATGCATCACAGCCAGCTGGACGGCACTCGCCTGAAATATAAAGTGGGAAGCAGATGAGACCCTGCTGACTTTAACATTGTTTACAGTATACATGCACCTTAATCACAGACAGTGCTTTCACCAGAGGTGAAACAGTGGCCGAACATTGTACTTCAGAGTGACTTTACCAGGTAAAAGTATTCAGTAAAAAGACGAGTACGGAGTTAGTGATTGTAATGTCTGATTCATTCCTCCACAGAAACTGTGGTCTGATTATCTTATGCAGCATGTAGTGATCAAATTTGTTTCAATCATTCCCGAATTCTGTGTTTTTCCCCCCGTGAATTCTAGTTTTTTTTATGTAACCTCATGTTTTCCATGTGTCTAGTCATGTGGAGGATATTTGAAATGTCAACTATTTCAATAGGAAAATTAATTTTCCTTTAAGATATAATTATTATGGCTCCTTGATGATCCCATTGATGGAGAGGAAAGGGATTCAGAGACAGAGGGGGAACCTGCAGCAGAGGGCTCCAGGCTGGGATTCGAACCTGCAGCAGCTGCACGGAGGAGCTGTAATCTCTGATTTTAGCACCGTAAACATTCACTTTTTATTTTATATGTGTATTTTCATGTTTAATGTGCTGCAGTCTCTCCTACGGGTAGTTTTTCCAAGGATTTCCTTCAGGACCTCCTCCAGCTGCAGCTCAAACACTTGGGCCAGTTTGATGGAAGCTCATCTTGTTCTCTGATGAAAGTTTCTGATGCTTCACCAGCAACGGAGGCAGCTTTTTCATTTTTCTACAGACAAAGGGAAGCTTTTCTCCATTTCTTGGACATTGTTGGTGTTTCTGTTGGTCTCAAGAGGGTGGGAAAAAAAGTGCACCGTTGCTATGTAGAGAAGTCAAAGTATGTAGTTTCTTCACAATTTCACCTCATCCCCCAAAAAACAAGTTACATAAGTTAGGTAAAGTAAATGTAGAGTAAATGCAACTGCCTGCGTCTGGTTTCCAGAGCATCAGCTACTGTGGGAATTTTAAGAGCAGACACTTGACTCATTAATCAGACTTTACATTTCCGCATGCAAGCAGGAATATGAACAGCATCCTGTCTGCAGCTCATATGGACAAAATAATCTGAGAAAAGTCAGGAGTCATATTATTTTTTTGTAACTTCTCTTGTCCAGCATCATAGCAAGTGGCTGCCGTTTTGTGCCGAGCAAATTTACTTTGTCAAGAGGAGCTTTATGTGTATAAAGAGCATTTAAAATATGAAATCTTCTTCTTTATTTCTGTTTTTTATTTTTATCCTACACCGTATTGCTGGACCCGACCGGAGGGGACAGAAAGAGAAACAAAGAAAGAGAAGGGGGGGGGGAGAAAACAAAAAACAATGCAGACCAACCAGACTACCAAAAGCATACTACACTAATCCTGACACACGACTGACAATATCTCACGCTCTTTGCAGAAAGGCAAAAAAGGGGGGAAAAAATCAAAATAAATAATAATGGAATTAATTTTTTAAATAATTTTGATGTAACTTCATATTTTATTGGAGTGGTGCTACTATAAGCCTATCTGGGTTCTACCTCTCCAAAATACATCCTATTAATATCATCATCACACTGTTTCAGAATAGCTGCTTTATTCTTCTTTTCTTTCTGTTTTTACATTTTTTATAAATAATCTTGTTTATTGTTTATCTACTTTTTTCAATTCCCATATTCTAATTGTAGCATTTATGTAATAATAATAAAAAAGAACAAGCTGAAAAGATAAACTATCTCGACTGAAACTAAAGCAGTAAACACACAAAGAAAACTGGCTGTGAATCTACTGGAGCCATACTCTAGCTGTTCATACACACAGGGCCAAAGCTCCTGTGGGTTTCTCCTGCTGTGACGTGGGGATGAGCTGTCCTGCAAATTAACATTGGACAGAGGTGCACCATCCATCACACACACCCTCCGCCGCCCTCCTGTGACCGCTTACATCAAACGGCGTTATTCTTAGTAATTACACGCGGCGCTTTAATGAAGCTGGAGAAAAGCAGAGGTGACACGTGATGTCCATGACTTACAACCATCCTCCCTGTTTTCCATTTATTTGATGCTGCTGCTCTCAAAGTCCCTTTGCTGCAAGCCCAGCATTTTTTTTGTTGTTGTCATTGCTCTGTTTGCAGCAGGAAACGCTGCAGCTGCTCGCATCACTTTCCTTTCACACCTTTGAGGGGACAACAGAGGAGGGTGAGTTCTCATGTCTTTCAATACATGAGCCTTATCAGGCCAACGCCGGCACTCAGACCCGTCACATCCTGTTTGCCTCTAAAGCTAATTCTTATCTGTAATGAGAATACTAATGCTAACCTGGCTTTTTATTACAGGAATAGTTTATCTGAGCAGTCATAAATAAAACATGCTAAAGCAGGTTATGTAACCAGGTAATGATACGACTGGATCCCAATGTGTGGGTCAGGACTATATTGTATTATATTATTATATTATGTTATATATATTATATTATATATTATGGTCATTAAACAGTATTTTTTTTTATTTCAATACACATCTAATTTCATTTCAGTCAAATATTTTGATGTACATGTGCTTCTGATCCTTAATAAAAGTGCATTTAGCACTCAAGGCTGTAAATTTAACCCATCTCTTTTTGTTTACTTGCCCTGGTGGGTCACAAGATCATTTCAAGCTGTTGCCAGATAAATGTGAAAAATATATATGACTAACATTTATCAAATAAATTTGGTATTTTTAATCATTGCTGTCAAAACTATACAGTTAACAAAGATATACATTTAAATTTAATATATTCATTCTTTAATACATTAATGCAAGAATCCACATTAGTTTTAAAGCCTTATATTCAGAGGACCCTGCAGGACTGCCCATCTGATCTAATAATTATCATCACAGCTCAAAATGTTTGGGAACCAATGGTTTAGATATTTCAACAAAATTCTAAAAAATTAGAACAAAACCAGAATGCAGAAGTTCCTGAATTTCATGAAACCAGTTTTTGTTCCCAATAAAACATAAACAACATATCAGATATTGAAACTGAGACATCGTATCATTTAATAGAAAACATGATGAAATTTCCAGTAGTAATAATTTGTCATGTCGTAGTAAAAATGATAAATTCCTGTTGATGATGTAACTGTTTGCGACACACCTGCAGTCAAACTCAAGGCTGTAACAAAAACAACATGACGAAAGGTGGATAGACATGCCTTATAACTCACCTCACTTTTACAGTATAATACATTCGTTTAGAAGCCTCTACTGTAATTTTAGGGCTCAAGACAGAATGTGGTGATAGATTTATGGTATGAAAGATCAGGATGACTTAGTTTTGTTCTTTTTATCCCTTATTGTTGCTGTGAGAAAAAACAGAAATGATTGTAATGAATCTTTGGCTCCATGTCGTCCATCCCTAATTTATATAAAACAAAAACCACTGAAGGAGCATTTAACTAATCAGCTACTTAGAAACAAGTCACTGACAAACCCCAAAAAATGTAACGCAGCCAGGACTAAACATCTGGAGCATCAGGATGAAGCTCCAGACCTGCAGGGCAGCAGGAATCCTGCATCAGACCAGAACGGGAAACATTCCTCTCCTAAAACAACTGGTGCTACACGATGCTGAAGTTTTTACATCACATTCGCAACAAGCTCAGAATTTCTATGAAATGACAAATCGTCTCATTTTAAACTTCTGCTATGTTGTTTATGTTTTACTGGGAATTAAATAACAGTTGATGTGATTTCAGATGAGTCATTTGTGAAGATGTAAGTATTTCAACACAAATCTGCGAGTCTCTCAAAATCTCATCATGATTTTCTGACTTGCGTCTCCAAGGACGAGTCAAGCTGCAGATTCTCACGATGGACAAGATTTAAACAGAAAAGTGCTAAAGCTCTGACTTTAAACATCACTTTTCAGGTTATTGTGAACGTTTCCATTTATAAATCAAAAACTGACAGTGTGAACGGCTGAAGCCCTCACATTTCTCCCTCTGTACCAACTAAATGTAGGAATTAAAATCAAACCTTTAAATTATCCGATGGGACTGTTAAAGGGATACTGTGTAACTTTTGGCCACTAGGGGGCAGAACCTGTAGCCTCCCACAGGCTGCAAAAAAATTAAATCTTCTTTCTCTTGGCTCCTCAGACTCTGCCTTCACCTTCCGACCTTGTTAAGACAAATTTTCAGAGAAAATAGCATGAAGCACAGCCCACTATGTTTTATAGCTGTAGAGCAAAGCTGCAGGTCACATGATCCACGAGAGACGGATCCGCTCCTGTTAAAGTCATTAACAGTGTTGACCCCAAAGATCATCCAGTATTACTCACATCAAGCTGATGTTTGGAACGAAAAGTTTAATTTTGAAGGAAAATCCCATATTTAGGACCCATTGTTGGTGAAAGTTATACAGCGTCCCTTTAACTACAGTACAGATGTTCAAAATGAAGCAGCAAACCAGGTATCAGAGGCTGAATGCTGCCATTTACCAGTGCTGCAGGTTTATTAGTTCTTGTAACAAAATAAAATCCAGATGTTTAGGTGAGTCAGATTCTTCTCCATCTGCACCTTCAGCCTTCCCAGACATTGTCTGCAACAATTCCGCCTCACAGCAGTCAAACTAAACAAACAACTTCTTTCCAAACACCTGGGAAAGGAGAGCTGACCCAGTGCCTGGTGCTACAGCATTCAGGTCAATAATCAATCACAGACTAGGATTTCAGCACTTTTCTTTACATCACTGATAGTGAGGGACGGTTGAAAAACAGCCAGACACTGCTGGGCTGGATGATTAGCACACTTCCACGTCCACAGTGGGCTGATGTGTGGCTCAGAGTTTCCCTAACCTTCGCATCAGTCAAGAAATGTGCCATTAATATAAATTAATATATGCAGGAAAAGTTGTTTTATTCAGGCAATTCAACAGTAAAGGTCAAACCAACACATTTTATGTACTATGTACAGATGCAAGATTTTACTTTCAGGACATTTTTGTATTTAAAATCCATTATTTATTGACTTCAAGCAATATTCAGATTTTCTGAGTTTTTTTAATTTGAGGTCTCTGAAGCTGCAAATCCTAAATCTAAACAAAAAAAGCTGAAATATATTGATTTGCATAATATTTGTCTATATGTGAACATTTCATCTTTGAAGTTAAGTTACAGAAATGCAGCACTTTTCAGGATTTTCCGAGTACTACCTGTATAAGTTGCACTGGAATTAAGTCGCATTTATTTAGAAATTTGATTCACATAATCCAAAACCACCACAGAAATGTAATCTGGTAAGGTGAGTTCAACTTCACACAGAGCAACAACCTGAACAGTTGTCCTGTACCTTAATGCAACACATAAAGATGGATTTAACAACAGCACCCGTGCATGAACAACCGTTTCATGCTGCAGCGCGTTTCTCTCCTTCACCTGTCAGAGCCAGCTGATCTGAACCAGCTGATCAAGGCGTTGCTATGGTAATGGACTGATATAACTTGCCGAACTATATAGGGAAATAAAGCCCGCCGGTTGTAATTCAATTTCTCCAATGGGATAACAGCTATTAGACTACACAATATGTCTGCTATGCTAACGTAGCACATTAACAGTTTAGCTACATAAGAGCATGAAGAGGCCAAATCAGCAGAGTTAGCATAGCCAGCAAATCCGACAAGCTAGTTGGCTGTAAGCTAGTTCCCCAAACCGGGCAGTTCCTCTATATATGCTTCTCTTTCCACAGATACACCGATTTCATTCCACTTCACTGAATACACTGAACTCTTCATCTTTGGTACAGTAGCGGCATTTAGTTGGTACAAGCCTAGAGCTCCCTCTGGTGGCTGCAGACGGTAACACTTCTTGGTTTATGTCGATCAGTATAAGTTAACCTTTAAATTATACATGTATGAGTTACACCTGACTATAAGTCACAGGAGCAATTCATATTTCTCCCTGCAGCAGCTGATTTTGAGAGTTTGGGCTTGTTCTGATCTGCCTACACGCTGCTGCATCCGCACCATTTCTCCCACCTTCAGCATGTGCAAACAAGACCTGAGCATCAGGGTGTGTTACATTTCAGAGGTCTTTAAATCTTACCTATGGCCAGAGTCATGACTTTCAACTTGTTCCGCACCAGTTTGACCACCATGCTCTTCTGCAGCGGGGTGGAGCGGCAGCACAGCACCGAGCGGCAGCTCCGGGCGACGGCCAAAAACTTGTCCTCCAAGCTTTTATCCAGGGCGTAGGCCAAGGTCCGGCCGTCAATCACCAGGCCCAGCCGGTGCACCAAGAGGGTAGCGGTGAGGGAGGACGAGGAGGACGGAGATGAGGAGGAGTAAATCTCAAAGGGCGCTAAGCTGGCGCTAGCAGAGTGGTCTCCGGAGCTGCAGAGGAATTTGGCCTGGATGTAGTGTAAGCTCTCCTCCAGCAGCAGGGCGCACGCCTCCTGGTTGGGACAGAGGTGCAGAGAAGGTGGGAGGTGAGAATCAAGTTTAGGAAAACTCCCTGACCTGCTTCACTTCTGGCAGCCAGGTGCTTCAACAGCACCAATCCGCTTTTACTGAAGAATCAGGAGAGATTTTATCAGGTTAAAGGAACAGCTGGATGTTTTGTGCTCACAGTTCGAACATGATCACTACAGGAAACTGAAGGAACGTCTTCGGAGGTTCCTTAAATTTGAACTTAATCAAAAATCTCTGTCCAGCTCTACTCTATATTATTTTTCCCTCCATTCAGCTCTTTGGCAGCTGACTTTCCCTGAAGGAAACACCTTAGTGGAGAACCAACCCGGTAAATTGAGTTCTCATAAACCTTTTTACTCAATTCAAGTAATTGTTCTATTCGTTTTTGGTCTGCGTTACCATATATTTATCATTCAACAACCTCTGGTGTAGAAACATGTAGCCTATGCAGGTGTGCCAAAAACTGCAGTTCCCTCCTCCTCCACTAGGTGCTGCCGCAAAACAGAGTAATCCGCCATAGACTCCCTTGTTAAAAAGACCAACAGCGTGGTTCAATAAACCATTTTACCTTCATGACAACTTGGGGGGGGGGGGGATTCTAACTCATTCGTTTAGATGTTATTTAATCCTAAAATTCCTCAGAATTAGGGGCGTGTCCTTTTGATTAACACGTGTCAGATATCCGGGAAAACAAGGTTAAGTGTAGCACAACCACGGTTTTTAGCCGGCTAACAGCGCCTTAGTTTAGCCTGCCTACTTTAGTTATGGGTTAGCTTTGTTAGCTCGTAGCTCAGAGTTTGATGTGTGTCAATCATCCCTTCCCACGCTCACAGCCCCCCCTCGTGGGCCGTTTTCGGGTTATCTGGAAGTCATGAGACTTGTGACACCGCCAAGATGACAAAGGAAGGAAGCGCCCAATGTGCTTCAATTCAGCTCATCAGAAACCTACAGGTCACGTGGTTTTAAAGGTTCATCCATTTTACAGTCTATGGTATTAAAACACTTTAAAAGAAATGTGTGCCCACCCATTGGTTGCTTTTTATGGTCGACACATACAGTCATGGAAAAAATGATTAGACCATTGTTGTTTTCTTCAACTTCTTGTTTATTTAAATGCTTGGTGCCACTAAAGTTGTTATCAGATCTCACATATTGCCTAAACGAAAAGAATTAAGTGAAGCCACAAAGGCGGCCATCATGGCACTGCTGGAAACTGGAATGAGTGAGCAACAGGTAGCCAACAAACTGAAGATCTCCAAAACTGCCTTTCATTACACCAAGCAAAAACAAGCCAAACATGTTACAGCATGTCGATGTAGGGAACATCTTTCTACTCCACGAGATGACCGTGCACTCATTCATTCCTGTGTCAGGAATCCTCGTCAGACCTCCAGGGAACTTAAAAATGAGTGGGCACTGCCAAGAAATGTGACTTGTTTGGCAAGGACAGTTTAAACCGACCTCTTTATGCTGGTCTGAAGTCACACAGGAGACGGAAGAAGCCCTTCATCAGCGGCAGAAGGAGGCCCGGTTATATTTTGCTAGGGATCACAAGGATTGGACTGTTAATGATTGGGATAAGGTTCTCCTCAGTGATGAATCCAATTTGGAGTTGATGCCCACTCCAGCCAACGTACTGGCTAGGAGGAAGCCTGGAGAAGTAACAAACCAGACCATCTTGCCCCCCACGATAAAAAATTGGGGGTAGATCACCGATGATCTGGGGTTTTCAGTATGAGTGGAACAGGGCAAATGCAATTGTGCGAAGGGCAAATGAACCAGGTCAAGAACAGGACTATCTTCGAAAAAAAACTTCTTCCATCAGCTTGAAAGGTCTTTCCTGCCTCGAATGACTGGATTTTCCAACAAGACAATGCCCCTTGCCACAAAGCAAGGTCAGTTAAATCCTGGACGGAGAACCAGCACAGTCAAACCATGCCTTGGCCCGATCAATCACCAAATCTGAATCCAATTGAAAACCTGTGGAAAATCATCAAACTCAAAATGAAGAACCACAAGCGCCAAAAAAAGCAAAATTGTCTGTATTTGTGCAACAAGAATGGGCTGCTGTGTCAGCAGAACAATGTCACAAGCTTGTGACATGCCAAGACGCATGGCTGCAGTCATCAGAAATAATGGTCAACAGGGCTGGGACAACGCGTCGACCTAATCGTCGTGAATCGTCGTGAATTACGTCATATCAATGATGGCGGCGTCCGAGGGAAACGCGGTCGCTACTAAAACAACAGAAACACAAAAAAAGTCGCTCTAAGTCTCCAAAGTCTGGGGATATTTATCACGGTTTATATACTGTTAGGGCAACGGCCCTAATGATGATAATTATATCGTTTGCCGTGTCCTGTAGACCAGCGTTGACTGTTAGTAGCTAACGGTTAGCTGCTTAGCTAAATAGCGAACGGTTGCTGCCCACGGGGTGAGATGATGCGCTACTGAGGACACAAATTAACCCTGGAGCAGCCGAGATACGGCACACACGGACCTCATATGGATTGACCATAAGTTTAAAGATGTCATAAACTTCATAAATGAAGGTGATACATTTTTAGGTGGATTCGGTAACACCGTAACTCATCAAACCACATTGCCAAAATAAGCATATTATAATGAAATTAAGACAAATTTCGGTATTTTATATGGAAGGAATATAGGAAATATTATTTCTGTTATATTATTTCTATTATTATTAATACATGTTATTTTCTAATTATATTTAGATAATTTGAAAATTGTTAATTTCATAGATTTCTTGTACTGCATCCTTTTGTTGAAAATAATCGATAGACTAATCGATTAATCGAAAACATAATCGATAGATTAATCGAAGAAAAAATAATCGTTAGGGACAGCTCTAATGGTCATCCAATCAAGTACTAACTCTTGTGTATATAATTTAGCTAAAACAGTCAGAAAAGAAAGCATGGAATGCCTAAAAGAATCGTTTCTGGTCATAGCTATTGATAGAAGGACTTGAGTGATTTTGGTTATTATCAAGAAAAACATGGAAAATGGCAGATATCAGCTCTTACATTAAACTTTTCAAAGCTATTTTTTTTTTGCAATCATTCTATCTGTCCAAATAAATGTACATTTAGTTGTACCAGGCATTCAAATAAACAATAAATTGAAGAAGACACGGGTGGTGTAATAATTTTATCCATGACTGTATAGTACGGATGTAACGATGCCAATGGTTTAAATGGCAATCGATGTATCAAAAAGCAAAATCGGTTTGAAAACTATTAATATTTAGCGCATCCGCCCGACGGTTTACCTGTTACACAACCCGATCCATACAGATGAAATGTTCCGCCTCGATGACGTTTCGCCCAGATGAGTAAATCTGTTACATAAAAACAATTTACTAGCGCAAATAACAATAGAAACGAAAACATTGAAGAGGGTAAAGAAGGAAAACTGCAGCGGAAACAACAACACCTTTTATAAAGTAGAGGACCACTACAGGCTCAGCCAAGGAAAACACGCAGCAGTATGTTTACTGGAAAACTAAATCAGCGTTTCACAGCAGCAGCACATCCTGGATGTCACAGCGTCTCTGCAGGAAGCATCAGCAGGTAATCTTCATAAATAGGCTTTGTATTTGCAGTCAGTAAGCCAAAGATTTGGATTTAATATGTGTTGAGTTTAAATAAAACATTTTGTGAGGAAAAACAGCCAATTGCTTGTTACTTTTAAGTGATATTTTATGCTGCATAACATGCTATTGATACAACTTTTAAAAAACACAAAAGTGACACTGACAGAATACTAGATTCCCAAAATATTTGACATTTGCAGCATTATTCAAAATAAATAAAACTGATTTTACTCATAAAAAGACTTTGTGATCGTTTCCATATCTATATTAATTATTTGTTCAGCGTTTAGTTTTGTTAGTACAACAGGCAGTAGAAGGTCACAGTTTTAAGCAAGGGAGAAAAGGACAAATAGAAGAAAAAGACAATTAATTTGGCCATAAAATAACTAAAATCATTTTTTTTAGGAAAAAAATCGTAAAAGATCGAAATTGAGAACTTTAAATCGAGAATCGAATCGTGGTTTGAGAGAATCGTTACATCCCTACTGTATATCGACCAATCACTGTCCAGAAAATAAAAGGATAACACCTGAATTCCCCATAAAAACACCAATACCCTTTCAGAAAGAAGCAGACTCAAACATCTTGTACATGTCCCGGGTAAAACCAACCTTATGCTCAGTGAAGAGCGTTGCTGCTAGCTGTCACACAGCGGCGAGCCAGATCTGTGAAAGCAGCGGCTGCCGGTTAAAGATGCCGCCTTGTTTCAGTGGAAATATGATCAGAAGCTGTAAAATGGGCCATGCTGTTCTCCTAATAGCTGAACAGCTGAACTGTGTTCAGTCCGGACACCAATACTTGGTCGAGTCTTTTAGCCTGGTTATTTTGGCTCGCTGATGTTAGCAATGAAGCTTCCAAGCATTTACAAAAAAGCTTGTGTTGCAGTGGGAGCAAGAATGAAAGGGGTTTAAATGATCACAAATAGCCCATTGTGTAATTAAACTGGCATTAGAGGGTTGGATCGTTAAATAATTGCATATTTGGTAGTTTTGATCAAGACTGAAAATGACTGAGGGCTTTAAGAAAAAATAAAAAAATAAAAAAAGGTATTAATCAGAAATGTTTACACAGTTTTGGGAGAAGAGTTTTTTGTCCTCTAATGACCTGAAAAGGTTATAAATTAGAATGACCCAAAACAGCTGCTTTACCAGCTGTTTTAAGGACAAAGAAAATTATTTTTAAAGATGTTTGATTATATAAACATGTTTCATTTTAAACTTAGTCCAGCTTTACTGATCTATACGTATAAATTAAAGCACATTGAGAGCTGTGTAGGAGTCCGAGGCCTCTTGTTTCTTTATATTCTAGCAGCCCAACTTTTTTTTATCTTTTCAAAGTGATCTAGAACAATAGCTCTTCAGGCTCTCTGAAGGTTTTCCAAGTTTCCTTTAGATGTGGTATTCTTTTTTTCAGTCCAGTCTTTGTTCATGAACATTTTCTGAAGAAGTTTGTTTATTTTCATTGCTTTAGCCATAATCACTAAACTGTAGTACAAAAAGCCACTGAACTCAAAGGGCAACTTGATGAAGATCCAGTTTTAAATGGTATCTTTGGGTAGAAAAACAGATTTCCCATTTCACTTTAGTTGTTTTAAAGATAGAACAGAAATGAGGAGGTAACACTTAGATATTTTTATGAGACAAACTAACCCAATGGTTTCATCAAGACATATACTGGTGTTGGTGATCCTCACTTCCACAACGACAACCATTATTTAATTATATATCAAACGGGTCGTCCTCTAAATATAATGCTTGAAAACTGTCTGTCCTATTAAATAAGGAAGATTAATGTGGATTTATGCAATCATATGTTAAAGAATTGAGGTGTTGAATTAAGATTCACCTCTTTCTTAATGGTTTAATTTTGTCAGCCATGATAAAAATTGCAAAATGATTTGATAAATAAAGGTTATAAATAAAGGTTATATATTTTTCACATTTATCTCCCCCGAGATAAATGTGACCCCGAGTTTGGGAATCATTGAACCAAACTGTAGTTTATAATTGATTATAAATGAAACGTCAAAATTTAAGTTGTATAAATTCAGTGAATTTTTTAATCCTCTCTTCCTTTCATAAAACCCAGAATATAATTATTTAACAGAAATGAATCCACACAGATAAACATATTCCATTTCAGTGTAAATATATAAGATTACTAAATTATGTCCACCCTTTGTCAAATATTTGATTTTATTTTATTAATCTTTACAGACTTACAGGAAGCATTTCATCTGCTGTAAAAAAAATGCTGTTAAAAGTTACTGAACTTTGGTTCCTGTAGTACTTCTAATAAAAGTGAGAATTCATGACTGAATTTTGGGATTAATCACAAGTAATTTCAGAAAATTATGCAATTAATCTGGATTCAAACTACTAATGCAGTTCCATCACATTTTCTGGTAACAAAATAATTATTTTGGGCCTCCTGACAACATGCAGCTACAGTCTGCAGAGCTTCTACTGACCAGACTCAGGAGGAAGCAGTTATTTGGTGTGAAACAATAATTTGGGAATTCATGTGAAACCAGTGTGCCGGGAGGTGTTTCTATGACAGTGCTGTGAATCACTGTGGTATCATTGATGTTGCCAGGCAACTAGCAGACTCCAGGAGGCCAACACGTTGAGCCAAAACACGGCTAATTGCTTGACGCTTTAAAAGCCCGGCTCGTTGTGAGGATCCTCGTTTGCAGAGGAGGTTGGACTGAGATCAGGGCTTACGTACCTGAGAGTCGGCGTTGAGCGTCAGGAGCTCCTCGTCAGGGTCTAGCAGCTTGCAGGCGTACGCGATGTTGACCGCGGTTTCCTGTTTGTCCCCCGTCAGCACCCATATCTGCAAGCCGGCGTTCCGCAGCGAGGCTATGGTTTCAGGAACGCCGTCTTGCAGCCGGTCCTCGATGCCGGTCGCACCTGCAGGAGAAAAAACAGATGTTTATGAAATTCACTCCGACATGACTTTAGTCTAGGGGCTGTTTTGGGGATTTTCCTCGCCTGGTAGTTTACTATTAATAAAACAGTCATCTTATGATGCACAATCATGTAATATACATCTCTGCTTTTAGGACAACCTGGGCTTTCATAATATTTATGATGCACTGGTGTCACATGAGTAATGTAAAAGTTATAGAATCATAAAGAAAAAGGAAAAAATAAAATGGAAAATTTATTTCAAAATCGTACTGAAAAGGCGACTTTTAATTCCTCTTTAATTCAGAATTGAAGTTAATTCTGCTTTAAACAGATAAAAATGAGCATGCAAACACTTAATTCCTGATGCAAATGTTAATTCCGAATTAAACTTAATTCTGAATAAAGTGGCTGCTTTATTCCACTTTAAATTCCGAATTTGTTAATTGCTCTTTCATCATCTATTATGCAAACCTCCAACCCAAGCAAACGGGCTCAAACCGAGTCTGTTCAGGTGAAAGTGACGTAGCATGCTAGCGGCTAGCTGCTGCTTCATAACTAGAATCCAAATCAAGCGAAAATGGTTTTTAGTATGACGTTTTCTCATGTTGACAAAAAGAAACGAAGCAGGAAGGAGAGTTTTTTTAACTTCCAGTAGATGTATGGTACAGTATGTCACTTCCACCACCCCACCAATCAGAGCCCTTCTCAACCCCTGGATTTAAAGCGGAATGAGGAAACGTGTTTTCCATGTAAACCTTCATTCGGAATTAATTTTTCCATGTAAACCTGGATATTTTTTAATTGCGACTTCAAAAAAATGTAACTGTAGACACTATTGAACTGTTATTTAGGGTCTTACGGATTCTGGAGTAAAAAATTTAACCTGTAACAAAGTGCAAAAAACTCCCATTCGCTCACCGTTTCTGATGCCATTCTTTTTATTTTTTATTTTATTTTTTTACGATAATATATTAATCCCTAAGGGAAATTCGAACTTCTGCATCTTTACCCATCCCTGGAGAACAATCAGAACAGGTCCAGGGAGCAGTGGGCAGCTACTTTTGCAGCGTCCAAACCCGCTATGCTAACCACAAGGCTATCCACTCCCCCAAACACACATATTTTAACCGTTGCAATGTATTTTTCTTATATGGAGTTAAAAAAATGCAGCAAAACAAGTAACGGGGCTAAAAGTAGCATTTATTACAGTAGTGTGTGTAATTACAGACTACTCTAAAATGGTAACAGTCTTTAAACATCAATTATTGCATCACAACACAGTTTTTTCATGGAAAAGACTTTAGACACACTAAGTGACGGAAAAGAAGCTCTACAACTGTGATACCCATTCGATAATGCGATTGGACGATGATTTCCAACACACACAGCTTAGCTTCTGAACGTCCCACATACATACCGGATCTATCAGCTAAAAGCTTAAAGTGTTTTTTTTCACAGAGAAAAAAACGAATCACATCGTTTTCTATTACCGTTCCCGAGATATATGCGGTTTTGTCAAAACATATGCGCTGGCATTGTGGACTTTAAAGGGTAAATGTGCTAAATCACCTGCGAGGAGGAGGATAAAAAGATGAAGATTATTACCCAAAAGGTGAAGGTTTGTCTCCAGCCTCAAGGCCGACTGGAACAGCAGCTCCTCTCTTCCCTGGATGGCCGTCTCCGCCTCTAAATGCCGCTGCAGCCAGCAGGCGTACTCCTCTTTGCTCAGAATCTGACACATAAACACAAAAGTTTACACACACATACACTTAAAGCATCATGTTTGAGTATTGGAGGAGGAGGAGGAGGAGGAGGGGGGGGGGCTCTTCCTCCACAGCGGAG
>JAVQJG010013161.1:0-10033 GCA_036024015.1 Craterocephalus amniculus
AGATTGTTTCACCACTTAAAATATCTGCACTTTGAATTTAGGTCAAATTCCTGAATGGGTGATTGAAATAAAAGCCTGTTTTCCCATAAAATCTAATATTTGTGATCTGTTTTAAAGAAGATGACAGGAAGATTAAAGAAAATCGATTAAAATCAATAATCGGATTTGGTTTTAAAAAATCTGAGATTTTATTTTTTGGCCATATCGCCCAGCCCTAGATACCGTATAACTTTTGGAGGGCTAAACCTGCAACCACACACAACACTGTCACAATGTTAAACAGTCTCCACTGTTTTCACCAGTTTTAAGTGGAAACACCCACTTGGATTTGAGTGTCAGTACATAGAAATGTTGAGGTGTTTACTAGTATAACAGAACTGGATCGGATAGTTTTGCTTTTTAGCTGTGATGTGTTTGAGTTGTTTGACCTGTTAGGCACACAGTTAATGTTAGCTCTGATCAACAATCGCCAGTGCTATAGGCTACTTAAAAACTTCCCATTTCCAAATAATTCTTTCTGCAGATGGCCTTAATCTGCAGAATTCAATATCGTTCCCTCCAACAAAAAGTGAACAAAAATGTTCCAGCTTGCTGGCAGTAGTTTTACATTTGTTTTCACCCAATATAGTGAGAGGAAAGCAACATATAACTGTTTATCTGTGTCTTTGTTGGGAGAGGTTTATTTGTCGTGTGTGCAGTCAAGCTCTTATGTGCATCAAAGAAGTGGGCTCGGGTTCACCTAAAATCCTAGATCTCAGTTCATTTGATGTAAAAGGATCACAACTTTTGTGGTGGAAACAGCAGTCCAACATTAACCAACAGATGAGCAGGTTTTCTTGCTCATTGTTTGTCTTGTCTTCTTGCATAGATGTTGGTGCAGTGCCAGCTGGGGTGAGGAGGGAAATATGTTATTTCAAATATTCTGTTCATTTGGCTCAGCAAAGCAGGACTGTCAAGCTCCTGTCCTCAACAGTCATAATCCTGCAGGTTTTTTTTTAGTGTTTCCTTGATCCAACACGCCTGAGTTAAATTAACAATTAATTTTGCATATAGACTGTTGTTGTATAGGCTGCCGGATCCATTTAATTTTAGTCAGGTGTTGAGAAAACATCTAAAAGCTGTAGGACAGAGGGCCAACTTTGAACATCCCTAAAGTACTATATTAAAACTAAAGCTTGCACCTGCTGAATGTTGCAAATTCAGTTGTACCAAGACCCCAGTTGTACTGTGGCTTGTAGACTATTAGGTTGGAAAATTTTAAGCCATTCTCCATCCTGGAGTACCATGTTTTTCACGTCACCAGAAACAGTCACTTTTAAAAGCCTCATTTATTTCGGTTCTGCTATCAAAGTATAGCCTTCAAACAAAAGCTTTACAGCTGCTGTCATACTCATAACTTCAAGTATGTCTTTAAAAACTGAGGGTTGTCTTCTGCCAGTTTTATCACAGGTGAACTGAGTCATAAATGTGATTGGTAAGAACATTGGTGTTTATATTTTCCAACATCAGTTGCCTTTCTTGGGTAAAAACACATCTTTGTTAAACCTCTGCTGTTCATGGCTACTGAAGCATACCAAACAGAGTAACCTGTGTGCTTCATCAGTGCCTGCTACAGACTTTGCATATTGTCCATGAGAAATCAGCTGTGTAGATGGTTAGGCTACCAGGGATGGGCTACACATTGCTGACTCTCACACTTTATGTCAATGTAAAACACATCTGCAGAAATCTGCATATAAACAAGCTGTATGTTTGTTGCTTATAAGGCTTACAACTTTCTGCTCAGCATTTTTGGAGGGAAGGTCGAAGATCACAAATCCATGATGTGCATATATAAGATTATAAAAAGAAACCCCACCCCTCACTTTTAAACATAATAACAGGCAAATGCATTGGCGTTACACAAGTAAGTAGCTGATGAATTAGCTAAACTTGTTCTCCGTACTGTGCCCATTCTCAGTGACCAAACTGCAGCTTTCTTGGGGAAATTGTGGAAATAGCATGCACACCTAGGTGTTCTGTGTTGCGTCGCATCAGAACCTTTAAAGACCTTCATCTACTGCAGAGAAAGGGAGTGTGTGTGAGGAATAAACTTTTTCACATTGTACTTAATAGCCAGATGTTGAGTGTTTGCAGGTTTTTTTTGACCAGTGTAGAAAATAATTTTATATGATATGGTTCCCTTTCTATATATTTAACTTGTGTTTTGGATTGTATTAATTGTTCAGGTTAGCTGGAGTTTTGTTTTCCAGTATCTGTTTGTTAATTCAATATCTGTTCAATTCAATTCAACTTTATTTGTATAGTGCCAGTTCATACTCATCTCAAGGTGCTTCACAGATAATCAGTTTAATCTGATTGTCAAACATTCATATATTTAAGCTAATTCATAACAAATAGCCTATGTAAGGAAACTAACAGACTGCATCGAATTTTATCTTCAATCAGTCCCCTTCTGAGCAAGCTTCAGGCGACAGTTCAAACTTTACACATGATATTTATCTATCTTTTAGCACCTCTATGAACTCATAGTTTGAACTTGTAAATCAAATGTTTCCAGATGACAAATCAGTGGCGTTTCAGGAGGCAGGGGGGATTTTCTGCCTTTAATCCTGCCAGAGGTACTGAAAGATTTTCAGTGGACAGTACTGCCAGTTCTTCTACAGCATATATGGGTTGTACTTAATGTGCAAATTAAAGCTAGAATATTTCTGTTGCTACACTGTAAAGACTCTTTATCTATGAAGATAAATAATTTTATCTGTTGAAGTTGGAGAACAGAAAATAATCTAACAGAGGTCTTCATGTGTTTCATGTCTGCATGGATTTTCAGACACCAACCATTCCATCTGTGTTTACAAATATGAATATTACCAACCAAACCCACGTAATGGTAAATATTTCTGGAAGTTCTTATGTGTATACAGCCAGACAGTCATGTTTTTTAGCTAGTATTACACAGCTCTAGTTGTTGGTTTTGTGCTATGAAACCCAACTTCTATCTCTAATGAATAAAGGAAGATGTCTGTGGATTCTGGCTGATGCATGTGGTTCATTTTGCAACAACATGTTGTGTTCAGGTTCAAACTTGCATCATAACATTTATAGTTGGTGAACTGAAGTGAACTTTGGAATCAGCGTCATTCAATCAACGCATGATGTCAACTCATCATGTTTGTGCATATGCAATTTTTAATTATGTTTTACTTCCTTACAATGAAGAGTATGAGATTGATACGGTCAGAATATAGATTAATTAATGAATGACAAATTTATTTCTAATCGAATGTCTGTCTACCTCGTGTCTTGGCTGATTTGGATCTTGTCCTGTCTCCTGTTATATTGGCAGAAGTCAGTCTAAAAACTGTCAACATTACCAGCTTAATAACTTAATCCAGTAAGGTTGTTTTTTTCGTGGTCTTACTTGGAAGTATTTTCTTGTTGATTTGTTTATTTTCTTGCTGTAGCCCCAGGCTCACTACTGGAGCCGTTCCCTTTCTTGTGTATTAACGTGGTGACCAATTGTCACATATTCAATTGGTGAGGACCTTGTGAAGGTCATGGCGGTGATCTTGTGGTGTACAGACAGCTTGTGTTTCCTCAGTGACTCACCCCCGAATGAGATTACTCACACATTTATACAATGGTGTGTGTTTACAAATCCCTGTTGTATCAGTGTATTTTTCCAGACAAGCGCGTTTATTTTTAGACGCATATTTCAGGATTGTTAAGTCTACATCTCTTAAAAACTTTTATTTTTAATTTTAATTGAATGTCATTGATTGTGTGGGAGAGGCAATCAGGAAAGACTGAAAACTAAGTGAAACAACCTTTCAGCTGATGACACTGATCTACCCACTCACATCCCTAAACACTCCTAGATGCAGAGAAAGAGTAGGAGGACAGAAGCGCTGTTGAAACCTGGTACAGTCATGTGTGCTGGGTGATCTTTTCACAAGTGTACCTGTGTTCACAACTGGTGTGTCTGCATGTGTCCTGTGTGATCGGCTGTCTGTTACAGTACATGATCTAAATCAGCGGCTCTAAAACCAAGATCATTTCAGGGCGGCATCAGATAATTGTAAAAGATATATAACCAGGGTATCAAATTAATGTGGCAAAACTACCATGGCTGTCAAAATTAAACCATTAATGCAGAGATAAATTTGAAAATAGCACCATAATTATTTAAGTCTTTAATGCATAAATCCACATGAAATATTCCTTATTTATGAAGACTGACTGCCTTTTAAACCATATATTTAGAGGATTCTGCAGAATAAACCATCTGATATACAGTTAATCATTCTCATCGCGGGAGAGGGAGTTTGCAGGCACCAATGTATGCTATCTTGGGGTCGTGACTCAAAATGTTTGGGGGTCCCTGGTATAAATATAACAGTTAATTTAATTGTTAAATTTGTTTCTTCCCTTTTTGTATTTTTTGTTATGTACATATTTTAGGTACCGCAGGAAGAATAGCTGCAGCATGGCTGTAACCAATGGGAATCCTTCAATAAACTGAACTAAAACAACTCGAATGTCTATTGGGTTTCGTTCCAGAAACATTTCAATAGTCCCAGTTATCTTCTTGATGTAATGGAAGTCTGAAATAGGTCATGGTAACTAAAACACACAGTTATACAGGTTATACAGGTAGTTAACTGGTGCCCATGTAAGATACGTTTCCGGTCATTTTAAAGAGTGTTTTATTTTCCCCTCTCTAGAGAGTCCAGTGAGGAGTGCAATGGGATCAGCAGTGCTCTGTCAGTGGAGTCTGTGCCGGGGCCAAGACTGAACTGGTGTCCTGCCAACACCACTACCCCTGCCCCTGCTCCAGCTTCAGCTCCCATATCGGGTCCTGAGCCCACGCCCCACCCTGTCAGAATGGGGGACGGCCTGAACACAGTGCAGATGTCGGGCAGCAGTCAGGGGCAGGCCCCCTCATCGGGCAATCCCCCACCCCCAGAGTGCATAAACCCCCACAGGCCGAAGCGCCAGACTAATCAGCTGCAGTACCTCCTCAAGGTGGTTGTGAAAAGCCTTTGGAAGCACCAGTTTGCCTGGCCCTTTCATGCACCAGTGGATGCAATTAAACTTAACCTGCCTGTGAGTACTAGCTCTAGTTTATGTGTTGTGTCAAATCCCTCAAACATTTGATCATTTTAGTTCTCTAATGTGGGCTCCACAGGATTCTCAGCATCAACGTGTTTATATTGTTTAATTTTATGTTTTATGCATTAATCTGTTTTGATATATTAACATATGTAAACTAATCTGGTTACACTTCTCATATATATAAAGTATTTGCTTGATAGTCAAGGCTCTATAAATAGTAGCTTTTATTTTTCCACCATATTCAAACAACATGGCATATGTGTACGGGATTATTATTTGTGTACACATTACCTCTAGCATATACATAGATAATGACAGACTGAAAACTAATCCCTCAGCTTCCTGTTGATATATATTTGTTTGTTTCAGGACTACTACACAATAATCAAAAGTCCTATGGACATGGGAACAATCAAGAAAAGGCTCGAGAACAGTTACTACTGGAACGCTCAAGAATGTATCCAAGACTTTAACACAATGTTTACCAACTGCTACATATATAACAAGGTACCACGGTTGTACACAGAAGCTGGTGCTGCCACAGCTCGCCTGTGTTTTTATTAACAGCATTTGTCTCCCTCTGCAGCCTGGAGATGACATAGTCTTAATGGCCGAGGCTTTAGAGAAGATTTTCCTCCAGAAGGTTTCTGAAATGCCTCAGGAAGAAATTGAGATTGTTGTCATGACAGGAAAAGGACGGGGTCGGGGCCGCAGAGAAGGAGGTATGGCTCACATGTCCTCACTGTAAAGAGCTGGTTTATCTGAGTCGGGATATTAATCAAAGCGTTTTTTTGTTGTCATCAAGGTCTAAACTTGAAACCAGGGGCCATTATCGACTCTCCATCCACGACTCCTCAAACGCGGGGCCTGTCGAACCTTTCGGCTGCCCCACCGTCTCAAAGACCGATGCAGGGCCCGCCTTCACTACCTCCCCAGCCTTTGATACAGGCCCTGCCGTCCCATGTGCCCTCAACATTACCCAGCCTCCCACCACAGCTGGGAGCTCCGTTCTCCCTGGGCCAATCAGACTGCGCTCCTCAAGTCCCCATCATGACTTCTGTGCCTCTCCCTGTTCAAACCTCTCTTCCCCCGTCATCCATGCAGATTGCTGCCCCCATGCTGCAGATCCCCATAACCATGACCAAAGTGAGTGTGATTAACACAGGCCAATAGATTTCGGGCAAGTCGGCACGTCTCAAACATTGCCTGGCAGTTTTAGAAGTGTGTGCTGTTTTAACTCACTCTGATCGCCTCTTTCCTTTGCTTTCCCCCTCCATCTTTCTGCTGCCTTCATTTTAACGGCTACCCAGCAAAGAAAGAGCCAAAAAAGGAAAGCAGACACTACAACGCCCACAGCCAACGACCAGCTGAGCGAGTCTTCCCCGGCTGAATCCAAGTCTGGGAAGACGCTGCCCAGGCGAGAGAGCACTCGTCCCACAAAAGTGATGAAGAAGGAGGCCCCGGACTCTCAGCATCACATAGGGATGGGGACGGGACTCAGCGGGCCGAGTGGGGGTCTCAGCCCCAAGCCTCAGGACCAGCTGGGTTACTGCGCTGGGCTGGTCAGGGAGATGCTCTCCAAAAAACACGCTGCTCACGCCTGGCCGTTCTACCAACCCGTCGATGTGGACGCTCTGGGGCTGCACGATTATCACGACATCATCAAACATCCGATGGACCTCAGCACCATCAAGGTGGGTAGGAAAGTCCTGCTTTACGTATTTCTGGCTGTGAGTTTGTGTCGCGGTCATTCATTGGTACCTGTGATTTGCTTGTCAGGCGAAGTTGGAAAACAGGCAATACCGAGACCCCCAGGAGTTTGCTGCTGACGTACGATTAATGTTTTCTAACTGCTACAAATATAATCCCCCCGACCATGAGGTGGTTGCCATGGCGAGGAAACTACAGGTTAGTGGTTTAATAAGGTGTAAAGAAAATATTTTTAGACATACATTTGCCATGCTGTTGTAATGCTGATGTAATCCAGAGTTTTACGTTGCTTTACTTTATGGCAGCTTTAGTTTGGCCCAATCTCAATTCTCCTGCTTAGCCCCTATTCTTCACACTCCGTTAAAAGGCGAAGGTTCATCATTTCAGCCCTATGAATTGAGACACCCCCCTGTCTGCCTAAACTGTGCCATATCAGGAGGCTTGTTGGCTCGTGGCTCGCTGTTTACAGACACGCAGAGTCACAATGCAGAAAAAAGAGCTGTAACTTCCAGCTTTATAACCATAGAAATAAAAAAGTACCTTTATCCTCATTTTATATATAATGGTCCCCTGTTAAAACATCTATGCAAATTACGACAACGCTACTTTTATTTCTGAAACATGCAAAGAGCGTGTCGGACGGTGCATTATTTATTTATTTATTTTTGCATATTGAGTAGAATTGCAGAAGCAGAATGATTTTGTGGCTGCCTTTTTGTGCCGAGCATATTTACTGGCCACGTTTACATGGGACTTTTAATTCCTCTTTAAATCGGAATTAACGTTAATTCCGCTTTAAACAGACCATGTCAACACTTAACACTTCTATCATGTAAACCCTTATTCCGGTCGTAGTTAATTTCTGTCGTTCCGTTCTGCGCATGCTCGTCCCCTCGTCCTGTCGCCATGGCGACCATACACAGTGCATCCCGTCCGAAGCAAACGAGCTCAAAGCGAGTCTGTTCAGGTGAAAGTGACGTGGCATGCTAGCGGATAGCTGCTGCTTCACAACCAGAACCTAAATCAAGCAAAAATGGCTGTTATTACGACGTTTTCTTCTGTTGTTGTTGGAAAGAAACGAGGCGGTTTTTAACTTCCGGTAGACGTACGTACGTACGTACGTTACGTCAGCCCCGCCATCCAACCAATCAGAGCCCTTCCCAACCCCTGGCTTTAAAGCGGAATTAAGAAGACGTGTAGTCCATGTAAACCCTCGTTCGGAATTAATATTTCCATGTAAACCCGAGGGAGAAGATTTTAATTCCGAATTAATTAATTAATTCGGAATTATTAATTCGGAATTTAAAAACACCATGTAACCGTGGCCAGTGTCTACCAAACTGCTTTCAGGCTCTGCTACTTGTTGTTTCAGAAGACTCCATTAAGATGGATGTCCCCAGATTTTGGACACGGTTAATCTTTAGTGTACACAAAATCTGTATCACAGCCATTTAATCTTCATGTTTGCGTCCTGTAAGAGAAGGTGCTGCTCTGACCACCATCATCCTTTCAGGGTGGATCCTGTTGGAGAAAGATGGTTGAGACCAGGTCTGAGAAAGTGTAAGTGTTGTTAAATCACATTCAACTGTCTTCACACAATCACATCATTTATTTATCAGTCAGCATTAAAATATCTGAAGATCAATAACTGTACCTCGGTTATGTTTTTTTTATTTCTTTCTATTAGATTCATGTGAACTCACCATCAACACAAACACAGTGAACAGAAAACTCAAATTGTCTGACAACAATAGAAAGGTGACACTTCTGGAAGAGGATCAGTTGTATCCTGATCACCCAGACAGATTTAACTGGACTCAGGTGCAGTGTGGAAATGTTCTGACTGGTCGCTGCTACTGGGAGGTGGAGTGGAGAGGACATGTTAGAATATCAGTGACATACAAAGGAATCAAAAGGAGTGGAGAAACCCGTGACTGTGTATTTGGATACAATGATCAATCATGGAGTCTGAACTGCTCTGATCAAGGTTATTCTGTCTCTCACAACTACAGAGTCACACACATCTCCTCCTCCTCCTCTGACTCCTCCTCCCCTTCCTCCTCCTCTTCTTCCATCTCTAACAGAGTAGCAGTGTATGTGGACTGTCCTGCTGGGACTCTATCCTTCTACAGACTTTCCTCTGATACCCTGATCCACCTCCACACTGTCAACACTGAATTTTCTCAACCTCTGCATCCTGGATTCTTGTTTGGAACATTTGGTTCTTCAGTGTTCATGTGTTCAGTATAAAGTCTTTACCCTCGGAGTGCTCCGATACCCCTTTATATTGAGGAAAGGGGTGGGGGGGTGTAATCCAATTTAATGAGGGAAGCGAGTGAAACATATGCTGGTGAGCTTATGAGGAAGTGGTCAGTCTGTGATATTGAGCAGACTACAGAAAAAGTAGATGTGTCAAAATGCTTTGTCACTGTTGATAAAGTTCATTCTCAGCAATCTCTAATTCTGGAGGAGAAATATTTGCATCCTGAGGATGTCCTAAATTTTGCCCAGCTCCATAATCAACCGCCCACAATAATTATATAGCATGCATTTATCAACATCAAAGTCAGATTTGAGTAGTCATACACAATTTATGTATGCAGGGAGATGACCAGTGGATCCCATAAATTTCACTCGCATTTCACTTTAATGGGGGTGTGACAAAGCACCATGAGAAACACAAAAGTAAACTCATCCCAAAGGACCAACCTCAGTAACTGTAACATTTATGTACCACAAGCATGTTGGAGATGACCATCCCGAGGCTTTACCTAACTGAAGCTAGGTTGACGGAATTCAGGGAATATCTGTGATACTTTCTGGATGTAATGGGGGCAGCAGGGGTGAAAAATGTAGCACTTAAAAGAGAAGTGGGAGCATTGGAGGTGGTCGGAATAATGCTATGATTACCAATCACAATGGCTGTGTACAGGAATTTGCCCTTCTGGAACCTCAGTTTGGACTCAGGAATCTGCTCCATACAGAGATTGGTACTCTCCAATCCCCGCTGGGCGCCGGGAGCCGGTCAGGAGGCCCCGGGGTGAAAGTCCGCCCGCGCGGCGAGCTGGCAGGAGGAAAAGCCTACCCTCTAACGCGAATATAGGACGCAGAGGCGATATAGAGTCTACTTGATGATTTAATACAGAGGTGCAGAGAAATGGGCTTACAGAAAAGAAATGCCCGCAGTGGCCAGCTGATCGGTAGC
>JAVQJG010013162.1:0-11986 GCA_036024015.1 Craterocephalus amniculus
TGGAAAGGATCACCGTGGAGAGATGGCGGTCAGAAAGTCATTCTTTAGAAAGAGAAACAGGAAGAAATGGCCAAATAACCCACGAACTGGACTGAAATTCAGATGGAGGGACGAATCCTCCCTAGAGCCCAAACATTACGAAACCCGAGTGGGATCGTCACGGATGGAGCAAAGGCAACAAAACGCAGAATCATCCAAAGAAAAACAAAAAACTTTACAAAATCATTCAAGAAACCTGAAGGATCAATCCTGAGGACTGGTTAAATCTTCGACATAATGAGGCTTATTTATCACTTCTGCACAAGTTTCATTTTGTCAGTGTGTGGCATGCAATGTGCATGCAATCAGAGGATGCTTCCCCTTGGGCCAACTCCGCCACCGGCCGAGGAAGGTGATGGACGTTTGAGTACTGCCCTGCAGTTGACCGAGTTGTCCATGGTACTACCAGGTCATTGTTATGATAACTGGTTGACAGGACAGCCAAAGATGTCAATGCTTGACTCACCGTCTCTGGAAGGCAGGTACTGTATGCTGGGGACTGGGGCTGGTATGGGCTCAGTGCCCTGAGAAGTACCCTCCAATGGCGGTGGGGCCTTGGCCATGGGGACCGACTTACCATGGTCCCTTGGGACGTGTCTCGTCTTAGAAATAAGCCCTCGTCACCACACGACTCATCCTCTGAGGTTAAATTTGGATCACTGATGGGGTTTGGAGTGGGAGTTTCAATTTCCACCTCAGCCTTCAACAAGTTGCAATGAACCTGTTTAGTCTTAGTTGGGTTCTGAACTGGGGGGGTTGTGTAGACAGCGCCCTCCTCATTTAGTGCTTTTACAATGCGATGCACCAGAGAACCCCACACAACCTCAGTTTTGTGCCGCCCCCTTGCAGTGAAATCACACACGAACATTGGTTGTCTTACTCTGAGTGGTACATCGCAGACATGTAGGTCATAGTTTTTAATCGATCCATGGTCTCAAATGCGATTTTCAATCAGGTTTGGTGCTTTTCAATCCACTCATGAACACAGCTGAAGGTGGGAGTCTGTACCCTACCCAACAAAAACATCAACTGCAAATCTGGGTTCCTGACCAAACATGAGGAAGAAAGGAGACTCTCCAGTTTACTAATGGGGGGTGGTGTTCTGCAGCGTGGTGTTGTAACAATAGAGCACCTGGGCAGACAGGAATTCCAGTCTCTTTTTCTGGACACGGGCAGAGTATGCAGCATTTCATGTAGGGTTCGGTTAAAACGCTCACACTGGCCATTACCGGCTGGGTGGTATGGAGTGGTGCGAGATTGTTCAATCCTGTTAAGATTGAAAAGCTGCTGAATAATGACACTCTCCAAAGTACGGCCCAGGTGTGAATGTACGCAGCCGGGAACACCGAACTTACAAAACCACTCAGTCCCAAAAACCCGGGCCACAGTAGAGGTCCGTTGATACCGTGTGGGAATGGCAAGTGTGTACTTACTGAAAATCAGTCATTACAAGAACATTTTCCAGGCCATTACGAGCAAGTCGGATTTACCCCTCCAGGAAAATCAACAGTGAATAAAACTAAGAGTAAACAAAGATTTATTTATTTATCTATGTCTAAAATAGATCAACTCTCTTGTGATAATATCCATGTAGCGGTTTAAAAACTCTTCTCTAACGCAAGAGTATAAGCAAAACAAAGGGGATCCATGTTGGATTTCAAAGTTTTCCAACTTTTCTTTCGCGGTACCGACTTCCGTGTACAATTTGAAAGCACCATAAAGGCAGTGGGTGGTGTAGCTCACAGGCAGTGCTAAACAGCAACGCTTGTGGTAAAATTAGGCTTTTTGGCTCTTTAATAAGATGCTGCACCAGGTTTACTGAAGGAAAACTGTCCCAATGACAGAATGGTGATTTATAACAATAGAAACAGTGAAACTTCTACAAAAAGATCATTTAACATCAAGTTCAGTCAAATATGTTGGCTTCTCCCAATCAGCTGTGTTTAATATCAGGTACAAACACCATGGGTAGTCTGGGCCAAGTTGACCAAGCAGGATGGGAAGGCATCAGGGCAGAAAACTCAGAGCAACATATGCCCTGAAGAAGGAAAATGCAGAAAGAACTGACAGAAAAGCAGATGATTGGAACCATGTTGGAAAATCTGTACGTAAACATTAACCTCATTCATGCTCCAGACAAGGAGATGGGGTGGAAACTTTGATTTAATCCAGTCATAGTAATAAAGATGTTTTCATGGAGAACATTTCCACAGTCTCAGGTCATCATGGAGATAACTGCTGCTCACTGGATATTTTCTCTTCTTCAGATCATCTCTGTAAACCCTAGAAACCCAGATGGTTGGGTGGGAAAATCCCCACACACGCCACTGTACGTTCAAAGTCACGTAAATCCTCTTCCTTCCTCATTCTTATGCTCAGATTGACCTTCAGCACGTCGTCTTCAACTAGATGTGTTGAGTTTCAGCCTGATTACTGTATATATCTGTGTGAAAAAGTGTCAGTGAGTGTATTTCTCTGTATAATTTACAAATCTTTGTTTCATATCTGTTTGTTTCTGCCAACAAATGAAAACAAATAGACTTAACATCCTCTAAAGTGAGTGCTTTTATATTTGCTTGTCCATGTAGCTCCTGTTTCAGCCTCCAAATATTTCTGTAAAACAGACCAGTCCATTATTTTTCATTTCATTGTTTAAAGAAAATATGTTGAAATTCATGTTTCTCCACTTTCCTCATCTAAAGTTTCATGTAGAAAGTGAATAAAACACATAAATCAATGCGGACCAGAAGCTTAATCTAAGGTGTTTTCAGACCAACTCTCCTGTCAGGTCAGGAGTTGGTTCTCATGGTTTCTGATGAAGTGCAACAACCAGTGAGACCAGCAGGTGGCCTCATTACACCAGCCTGCTGCACACTGAATATTAAATAGTTGCTTAAATGTGTTGCTGTATCTCCATGTATAAAGCCGGTGTGCAGGATGAGTGTGAAGCCCCCCCCTCTCACTTTTTAAACAACCCCCTCAGATCATCTCCCGCCTTCGCTGGGCTGCACCTTGACTGACAGGAGCTGGATTAACTGGGCTGAACTCTTGTGTAACCTCCCAGGCCCCCAGCTGCTCGCTGCAGTTCCCATGATGCTAAACTCAGACTGGGCCCGGTGCGGAGGAATGGCCCCTGAACAAAAAAGCGTCCTGAGTCATGACGGGGCGGCATAGCTCATCGCTGCAGAGCGGCAGCTGGCTTTTTATCAGCATGGGACGGTAACTCCTCATGCACTGTTTGCTAAACAATGCTGTTTGTCTGCGCGCGTGCTGATTGGACGAGGCTGCACGCCGTATCAGGTTAAAACTTCTCATAGTTGCGGGCTGCGTATGACTTCTAGGTAGACTCTTCTCCTTCTTGTGGAACATCAAAGGTCATCCGACCCCGGGGCTGCATGCAGAAGCTGTAAATCAGACGTTGAAACGTGGATCTGAAATGTGTCGCACTGAAACAGTAGATGCCTCCGACCGGAGAGCCGTGCCAGGAAACAGCGACAGACAAAACGCAGGGATCCACTGGGCCTGTCTGATGGTCTGGGACGTATTAGCTCTCTGGCTGAAATGACAAATAACCCTGGAGACGGAAGCGGCTTTGCTGTAGATTACTTGAGAAAGTCCCTCGCCTTGTTCCGGACTTTCTGCGCACTAACATCTAATTTGATTCCTTGTGACTCGCAGTGTGTAGGAGCCAAGTCTTGTGTGTCCTGGAAGAGCCTCCATTCTGCCTGCATTGTGTGTTTGTGTGTGTGTGTGTGTGCGCACACGCCTGCCAAGTTTTCTACGCATCCCATATTCTGCTCACATGTTTCCTGTCCCAGACACGGACCCGGCCACAATCCCCCACACTCCCAGCAGAGACACCAGCCTGCTCTGCTCCGGCCTCCAACACTGAATTTTCTAGGAAACACACAAAGTTTGTTTTAGCATTCATGGTCAGAGGAAAACAACCGTGTGATTGTTCCACTGCATGGGATTTCTAAGAGGACAAAGTCAAAATCATTTCAGAAAAGAAAATCCCAGATTTCCAGGCTTTTCTCTGCTCCAGGCACAAACAGCGTGAGATGAGCCGGATGTATCAGTCGGCGAATCAGGCTCCTGACGGGCGAGCTAAGCTTACAGCCACTCAGGCCATGATATCAAATGGTTTAGCTGCACCTCAGCTGAGCCAACATATTCAACAAAGAACTACCAACACGTCCAGAGGACCAGTAGATGGAGGGGACTGTGTTGTACCATTAAAAAAAACACATTTAGAAAAAAACTGTTGGGGTCTGTTTTGGAAGAATTTACCACCTTCAGTCAAAGGTGACTGAAAGAACCCAAAAGTGCCACCCTGACCCGACCCCGATAATCGAAAGAGGACGGACAGACAGTCAAAGAAGTTAAGAAAGTATTATTGTTACATGTGCAATCATGTGTAATCAGTAACACACAATAATACACAAACTATAGCTTCATTACTTATTTTAATGACTATTTTAATGCCTTTTATCATGGAAACTGTTCAATAATATCGATCAAATTTACATGATTTCATTTTTAGGGATAAAACTGAAATGAACATTTTGGACGAAAC
The DNA here is from genome assembly GCA_036024015.1 of Craterocephalus amniculus. Classification (NCBI taxonomy): domain Eukaryota; kingdom Metazoa; phylum Chordata; class Actinopteri; order Atheriniformes; family Atherinidae; genus Craterocephalus; species Craterocephalus amniculus. The sequence goes on from JAVQJG010013162.1 coordinate 4,616, forward strand.
TTATTTTTATATTGTTGTTATTGTCAAAAGATGATATTTACTGATAATGTGTGCATTTTTTAAGTTAACGTGAGCAGCGTTAGCTTCCTGCCATCGTTGACCCAGCGGACAAACCAGAGACGCACCAAACTGCAAACAGATTACAGGTGAGCCGGCAAAATAAGTAGATAAACCCAGCGACAATAGTTCAAAGATGATCCATTCATTAGCAGCACGACCTCAAACGAATGCCAGTGACTTCTTTACATATCCAGCTGCAAAATATGTCCTATATACTGTATATATCCTCAGAGGTACCAGCACTTACATTAAAAGTGTAAAAAGCGAGTAGATGAAAATTTAAACGCACGTTCGTTTAAAAAATACAGCATGTACGCTTCATTAGAAATTTATTGCTAAAAGGTTTTGATGTTCTGGATGCATAACATTAATGCACATTAGCATAAACCACTAAATCAGTGCATATGAGACATCTTTACAGACGTTTTAATGATTTAAAAGGACATGTAGCTTTGAAGAAGTGTCGGTTCTTTATCAACCTTCTTGGGGACAGTTAGCTAATGCTAATTGGATTAAATTAATTGAGCCAATGAACAAAATTTGCATTAATTTTGAATGTTTGTGTCCACCATGGTAAGTTCCAGTAATCAGTCCTTTTAGCTCTATTTTGTCACCTTTTTTACTAAAGCAAATGTCATGTAGTTTAATTCCTTCAGTAACTGAAGAAGTGGTTGGTTTAACTGAGATATTTAGTTGTTACAATTAGATTGAGCTAAACAATCTCATTAATTCAACCCAAACATGTTGAAAATATCAAAAACAGCAGGAAACTGAGGCTACAATTCACACAGACTCACCAGAACTGGACAATAGAAGATGGAGAAACGCTGCTGATCTGATGAGTCTCCATTTCAGCTCCACGTTCAGATGCTAGGCTCAGAATCTGCTGGAAGCATCATGAAAGCAGGGATCCGTCCTGCCTGGGATCAATGCTTCAGGCTGCTGCTGGTGTGATGGTGAAATATGTAATCATGTACTACTTTGAATTTTAGTTTAAATTGTGAGGTAATTCATTCAAATATCAATTCACTATGAATTATAATAGTTTAAAGTTTTCATGTAAGATTGCATCGCTGCACATTTTTATACGTTGCATCAAATCCTTTTATCTGTAAAACTCCATTTAGGCTGAGGGCCGTTTGCTTTGTGAACTCATCTTTTCACCTTTTGATCTTTTTCCTCCTGTACATCATTAATAAAGATCAATATCTGATCCTTCATATAAAATGGAGTGTTGAGGGTACTTCTGAGGTGTGATCTGCATCAGGAATCTAAATGGGGCTGAGGGTCACCATGTCCCGGATGTGGTGCCGGGGAGACCACGCATGTTGCTCTGCGTGGGTTTGTGTGTGTGTGTGTATGTGTGTGTGTGTGTGTGCTCGCTGAAGAGGAGGGGGTTTTGGTTAATTCTTCTCGGTCTAGTTGCAGTGCTCTTACTCACGTCCATATTTCATATCTGCGGCTTTCAAACAAAAGCCGTATGTTGATACAATCTGCTGGCCAGCCAGAGGAAATGAGTGTTTGTGTGCTCACTAATGATGTTTCTGTTTCTCTTTCTAATGTGATCCTGTTTTTTCCACTCATTGCCTCATTTCTCAACATGACCACACATCTTTTCTTCTTCTGAGAGAAAGTTTCGCTCCTGTGTCATCAGGATAAAAAAATATGTCCTCTTCACATCTTTCGTGTTTACATCTGTTGTAAATGAATGACGCTACCACTGATCAATAGTTGCTTCTTTCTCATTATAACATTTAGTCATGCAGACATACTGATTGGACCAAATTCTTGATTTAATTGGGACTTAAAATACTGTAATATAATATGCATGAACCGGCTGCAAGCCTGATCTCTGCACTCATGCACATGCTGCTATGGTTAGCTAACAGCTTTTCATTTGTGGCAATCTATCACAAGCTGAATCTAAACAAGAAATAATTCAAAGGAAAAAAAGCAATCAAACTTTTCATTTAAAATTCATGAATTTAAATCTGGTAAAGAATATGAACCCACGGGGGGCAAGAGTTAGTGCAAAGATCAATAATCTGCATATTGGTACATGATCTGTAGATAAATATCTAATGGTAAGAAATTATGTTGCGGGTGTTAAAAACAAAACTGAATAAATTTATGAAGGTAGGGATGCCATTACCGAACCCACAAGTATCCTCCCTTATGCTGCAGCCTTGGTTACATCTGTAGGCTTAGCACCTATTGAATAATAATGAGACTTCCAAAGTAGTTTAAGTAAACTATTCATAAAAAATAATATGAACTTGCATAAAATATGTCAATTTAAGTTTAATTTTTAAGTTTATTTCACAACGTGAAACTTTCACAACACAGAGAAACAGCTGTGACGCCTCAAAAATATAAAGTTTGCTAACTTATATATTTATGAATGAATGATGATCCAACAGTGGAAATTAGCCCATTAAATAGGGTGCTGAAACTGTGTAAATCAGTGAATGTGTCTGTTGTATAGGACTTTCTAATAATGAATATTAGTTCACGTATCGGCCAAATTTCTATGAAAAAAAAAGTAAACTAAATGGAAGTTACTAATCAGTGTAGTTCATGAGGTACAGCTGTTGGACATGCAATTGAGGGAAGCATGGGTTTATTAGTGTGTCCTTACCGCATATTCAAACGACATTTCTGTGAAATACACATGTGTAGAAGACATAGATGGGACGTTTCAAGGTGTGGGATGAAATGAAATTGACGCCAATCCAATGCCCATGAATGAGGGCGGTGTCAGGAAGAGCATTCAGTGTAAATCCAGGGCCAATCTATCCGCAATGTCTTGGTGGTCAATGCCTGTGAAGGGTGTGTGTGACAGACTGGTTTTAAAGATGCGGGTGTTACGAGAGGATTTAAAAACAGGAAAAGACTGTTTGGATGAACAGTTGCTCTTCAAGGCTCAAGGCTTTTAATTGCATCATGGATATTTGGCGAGAATTAGAGATGGACTTGTGAGCTACCCGGGTCTTCCTTATTTAGCAGCCACTGGGATAGACTAACATCACTGACTCTGGTCTGGAATAAGTGGAATAGATAATGGATCTGTGGATGAACGTTTAAATCAGTGTGAAACTGAGCCAGATGCCAGTGAAGTTGATGTGCTCGGCTAAGTTCTTGAAATGATTGAGATAGCAGAGCTCATAAATAACTGGAGTTTATGGATTGACTTGTGGGATAAACCAGATATATGAGCGTTACAGTAATGTAGTTGAGAATGACAGTAATGCTGGGTGTAAATGGGTGACGGTTTATAGTCCAGGCTAAATATGTCAGTTGAGGTTGATTTCAAGAACGTTCATGAACCACAGATTTATCAGCAGTTTCACTTTTGACTCCTAGATTGAAACATTTACTAGAAGATGACTCAATAATATATCCAGTTTCTGTGTTTGGCTCAAACCAGACTTTTAAAACACACATAAACTTCTTAATCTAAATTAAATCATTATAAATTGAAGATGATGAGGTTTAGAGGTAAACTGCTTTTGTGTGTGCACGTTCAGTTGGTCTAGTGCCAAGGCATTCTGCACATTCTCCACCGTTCCCATCCGGTACTTTGACCTGGAAGTAACAGAAGAGGTTCATTGAAAGAAGAGGAAGAAGATTGTAAAAGTAATAATTAAGGAACAGCAAGCATCTTGGTTCAGGATTTTGGGATTCCTGCCTTTGTTCACTTTCTCACGAATCAGATTCACTTAATTCTTAGTTCAAGGTCATTGCTGTTTTGATCTCCCCCTCTCTCTACCACATCTCCATCCAATGCTAAGTTATCTGTATTAAAGACCCTAACTCCTTACCTAAGCTTATGACCAGTATCTAGACCAGGGGTCTGCAACCTTTTAAATCTAAAGAGCCAATCGTGCCCCTGGTTCAGTTAAATGAAACATTTTTAGAGCAGCAAATCTTACATGACCTTTGGAATAAAGACAATTTTTGATCAAATCAAACTTTATTTGTATAGCCCTTTTCATACATTATCATGCAATACAAAGTGCTTTACAGTGTAAAATCATATATTAAAAATGGAGTATAAATGACCAAAATAAAAACTTTCTACTGTACATTTTGTAGTCATATACGCGCACACACACACACACGAACAGATTATGCCACTCTTCTTTTCATAGAATTAAAACTATGCCTTCCACTGTCTCCTTAACTGAAACGGTATAAGAACAAAGTTTGAGAGAGAGAACTAAAAGACAAGTTAAAAGATGATTGGGACGACATCGCTGTGAATTACTTTATAAGTTTATTTACTTTATATGACATTTGTAGCGTGCGCGGCAGAGCAGGTTAAAGCCTCTAGTGCTATCTGAAAAATAAAAATCAAATAAAAGAATTATTTTGTAGCTACTACCGACCTACCATGTCATTATTAAATATTGAGCTTAATTTATAAGGACCTTCTACATTTTAATGGAGCGTATGGGCACATGTTAAACATCCTGAGTGAAATAAGAAAAAAAGGTTGATGAAGACTGTTCTATTGTTGTCTGGTGCCAAAGTTAATGTGTTATAGGTCGTGTCAGCTCTTTTCTCTGGAGTGGTAAAAGATGCAAACCAGATTACTGGATGCATCAGTGAGGGAAAAACATGATTCGACGATTAGTTGACGAAGGATCTGACTAATCAGATTAGACTATGGAAATCTTTAGTCGCGGACACCCCTAGTTCATTCAATGCAAGCCTAAAACCTGCTGTTACTGCTTCTCTATGATGTCATCATCTTCATCATCCTACCTGCTCATCATCATCTTCATCCTCCTCTGAGCTGTCTCTAGTCTCATCTGGACTCTAATCTCTTCTTCCGTCTCTTTTCTTCTCTACCTGCAGTGAAGTTGTTTAACGTTAACCTGCTGAATCAGCGGACGTTGTTTTTGTTGTTTTTCTATCCGTTTTGTAACGTGTGACGCGGTATCTAAAGATAATCACTGCAACGTCACGCGTAGTCCTGGAAGGAAAAGTTGTTTCAGGCTCAGATGTCACAGACATGAAAATGTCACTGCGAGTCCAAAACGCACTTTTATGGTTGGAAACGACGACGTCATCTCAGGGTGCCGATCTGATTTCATCCATGGATTCATACAAGCCAGTTCATAACAAGCATCCGACGTAAGAAACCAGCAGACTGTTTCATCTGTCATCCATCCAATCCATCCTGAGCTGCTGGAGGCCACGGAGGAGAGGAAAAGCTCCATCTGAACCCGGCGCAGGGAGGGCCGCCATCTGCCTCCATGTGTTGGGATGGAGAGGACGGAAAGAAAGGAACGAAGAGAAAGAAGGACAAAGCAAGGAAACCAAGAGTGTACAGAAAGCTGCTACCAACCTTCCAGATGCTAAATCTTTTCTCTCTAAGTGAAAAATAAACGGAAAGAGAACCTTAAACAAGAGTTTTCAGGGTTTTTTCTTAATATACGACTTGTCTTCAATAGTTGTGACGTGTCTGAGGTCTAGATATTTAGTTTTTATTTCAGTAATGCTACCCAGCAGCTGATCCATGCAGAGGCCGTGCAATGGTTCTGGAAGCAGGTTTGTGTAACTTAAACAGGGAGCAAAAGATCAAATGTGAGATGATTTAACTTATTTGTCTCTAAAGAAATTTAAAAGCTGCTTGTGTCTGTTAGAATCAGACCCCAGCAGGTGAAGGGTTAACTGACTTCTTGTTTATCCGCCCAGCGAGCGCATATGTGAGCTGACAGACTACAGCCAGCTGGCGGCGCCGCGGAGCTGCGGTGGAAATCACACCATCACCTCCAGCAGTCAGAGACGCAGCGGCCTGCAGCAAGCCAAGCTCCAGCCCCAGCCCGAGGTGGACGCCGTGTTCCAGGTGGGGAAGCAAAGCTGCAGCATGTAACAGAGCAAGCCAGTGGAAATAACAAGATTTTAACTGGTTGTTATTATACTGATTTCCATGAACTCCAGGGGGAAAAATGTTTACTAAATTAATATAAATACCAGGGCCGGGACGATTTGCTTTCCTCTCGATTCAATTACTATACAGTTTTTTTGGGTGCCGATTCGATATAAATGGCAATTCTCATTATATTGCAGAAGACCAGAAAAATGTACAAAAAATCAATTTGAAAAAAAGAGAGAAATAAAAAGAAAATAATGTTTTTTTGCAATTATTTGAGAAAATATAATTTTTTTGCAAAACAAGTTGTTTTTTTAAACAAACAAAAAAAGTCGATTTTAAAATTGTGGGGGAAAAAATCTCGATAATCAATTTTTCGATTTGATAGGTTCCTAGTAAATAATTTTAGTTCAGGAGGAATAGTGATGGAGGGGGGGGCAGGATTTCCCTCAGTGCTTCACTTCTATTAACAACCAACCCCACCTTTGCTTCTTTTTCAGCTGATAAATAATAGTTACAGTAACACAACTTTTTAAATTATAAGTTGTTTTTCCTCCCTCCAGTTCTCAGCTGACAGGAAAGAGGTTCTGGTCTCCATGTTGTCTCATGCAGACAGAAGTCTTCCAGGAAAATGTCAGTTTATCTCCACAGGGTGCATGTTGCAACAGAACGGGGATACCAAATGAAAATAATGTAACTTAAAATGTAATACAATATACAATATGATGTGTTTAGGCTTTTATGTATAAAATCTGTTGTAACTGTGTAAGGCAAGGCAAGTTTATTTATATAGCGCTTTTCAGGTCCAAGACAATTCAAAGTGCTTTACATGCAACATAAGAATTACAATAAACAAACACAATCAAAAACGGTGATTAAGTCTAAAATAATGATCTAATGTTCCACTTGTTTGCAGCATAATATCTAAGATCTGCTTCTCTAAACATATCTGCCATCTGTTGGCTTATTAATGTTTAACATTACAGTGATTGTGTTTAATTTTGTGAAAAATTAAATACGTGAACTTTCTATTAGAAATCATTGTTTCCACTTGTTTACACAAAGTGGAAAACACTTTGTGTTGCCAAACCGCTAGGCTTTCCACCGATCAGATCGGCCGATTTTTCACATATTTTTAATTTTCACATAATTTAATTAAAAGCTGTAGCGGACATGTAGCGTCATAAAAGCTGAGATGTTGCCGCAGCATCTCAGCAACAGTTCTCTGTTATCCGGGACACACAGACAGAGTGAAGGGAGGCTGTGATGACCCGGAGGACAAAATAAGTCCTCAAGGAAGCAGCATGTTTGACAACGCTGGTTAAAGATGGACTTTACCGCACATATTCCATAATGTAAGTCTAAAAATAGCTCAAAACATAAACGCAGCAAAAACGTAAAGCAGTCTTTCACACGGATTATATATATAT
>JAVQJG010013168.1:0-16263 GCA_036024015.1 Craterocephalus amniculus
TTTGTGTAAATGTTAAAATGTCATCTTCCCTTTTGTTTGTTTGCTGGAAGTGTCATATAAGCCCATATGGGCTGGGCACATAAGTGCATGACACTTAAATAAAAATATTCATTCATTCATTCATTCATATAAGGGTACTAGACGCGTTGTTGAGACTTTGGGGGTTTTTTCTCAGGTGAGTCACCCTTAGTACTTCTAGTTAACATATGTATTCTTCTTTTTTATCTATCCTTTACATGAATTTTTTTACACCCGTATGTTTTTTTGTTTGTTTTTTGTGATAATGTTTTTCTAAGAAAACATTGTGCAGTACTTAAGATCACCAATCTACAGTATTTATTCTGCTAAAAGTTTCAGTTTTTCAAACTACAATAGTTTTTTCTTATGCTCTGATCTTAGAAGTCAAGTAGAAGTTAAATAAAAAAACAAAGCATGTGTCAAGAATGCCTTTGTGTTGTTAAAAATGTGTAAAAATCAGCTTGTGCAATGTTCCCCTAAGTGTTGCACTATTACATATATTTAACTGTTAAAGAGAGTATTAATAAATTAACAAGAGTGAGGGAGTGGTAAAATGAGCAGTGCCTGTCAAACATTCTGCTGCATCTTTGCTGCTGTTATTTCAGATGTATCCAAGAATAACGTCAGAACATACAGATATTATTTAACGTAAAGCAAAATAAAATAAAAAATTATAAAATTATAAAATCATTGCACAAAAAACCTGATATCATTTGAATAATAATAATTAGGTTAAATGTTTTTCTTCAAAACTGCCTTGGTATTTATTATAATGTCAGCAAATGGCAGGGAACAGACGTAAAATGAAACAAAAGGAAATGCCAGTTATTCCCCACAAAAACATTAAACATGTCGATCGATGGTGACGTTGAAGGTGGGGTGTGTGCGTGCATGTGTGAGGGAAGAAGTGATCAATGGCGGTTCCCTTTCCTTTCCAGCGCACAGCAGCAGATGGGGAGGGGGTGTGGGCTAGTGGGATGAGTCACACGCATAATGAACTTGCCTGTTGTGCTATTCAATACAAAAAAAGGAAAATGAAAACAGAAACACAAACAGCAAAGTAGGCTGGCTTTTATCAAAACAGTCGACACAAGCAACTGGGAGACAAACTGGTTCTCTGCTGGAGTGTGTGGCACTTGTCACAACAATCTTTTGTCACAAATTAAGGAAGCAATGGTCTACAGGAAAAAAAAAAACACATTTAAAGCTTATCGCTTTCATTGCTGCAAATGACACACAGCAGGTTCTCACTAATTTTGGGGCAGTAGGATGGACATATAAAGATTGTGTATTTTCATCACTGCTACGTTGAGCACAATCACGACTCATTTTTATGAAGTTTAATTTTATTTTCATCCCTTTACTCTTACTGAAAGCAAATAACCTCAACTATGAATTAAGGGCATGCCACAAAATCTGAAAACTAGATATTTACAAGGTTATTTACAAGGTAAATTAAAAGTCTTGTTCCCTCACCCCCGAGGGAAAACATGCTTCTTCAAAAGCCCTGGATGCTGTTGTGAAAATCCTCCTGCTACTTCTGCAGCCAGATTGACAAAAACAACCTCTTCGAAAGATTCGCTGATAATGGGTTAGGCATTTGCGATGATGATTGACACCAAACTTGGAAATGAGTCATTCACATTGATATTTCATACAGAGCGGTGTCAGCGAGGCCCTCACCTTGGCAGAGGAAGCTTCGGGTTTTGATTTAGCCAGAAGACAATGTGGGTGATATGGGTCTCAAAATGCAGAGATGACACAAAAAAAAATAAAAGCAATATGTGCTTTTGACTGGCTCTGTTTCATACTCCATCTGCAATATCTGCCTTTCCCAGCAGAGGGAACAGGAGAGTTAGGAGTGGTCCAAATGGTGCAGTCCAACAGTGAAGCTGCAAGGTGGTACAATGCAGGACACTTAAGCAGTCATCACACAGCATTCTTAATGAGAGCTTTTCCTCCCAAAGGGAAATGATAAACAGATTATCAACTCTTATTTGATCTGTTAAATCAAAAACATCTCTGGAGAGATTTAATAAACATGTGATGTGGAAAAAAGTATCTGTCTTTTAATCAAATAAGATTATAAAAATACAACACAGCCCATGATGTGGTAAATTATACCCTAGCCATGTGGAAAGCAAGAGCCTCATCTCAAGCTTTCTTATGGTTGAATTCATTAGGAAAAGGGAAGCAGGAACCTGAGAGAAGCCTGAGTACTCACCTAAATCCTACTTGTGACTCCCCAGCCCAGGTCAGTTACAGTGGGGGTTCTAAAATGTCATTGAGGGGAGTTTTTACAGATCTTGTTACACTAACACACAGACCATTAGGGAGACAGATACACAGGTACAGGATCGCTTTTCTTGTCGCGTCCGTTGCCATGGCAAGAGTGGAGGTAACCGGTTTGCATTTCTTTCTCTGTCACACAAAGTTCAGGGTGAGATACAAGTGTGAAAAAATTGTCAGTGTAGTATGATACACACATGTGGAAGTCAGGATTATGTGGATGACTGGGGTTTAACTGACCGCTCAGAGTGTTGCTCTTCACTCTGGACATAAATCACACACTTGAAACTGCAGCGATGTTCAAACTGTCTCAAGACTATTATATAGTAAAATTACTCTTTTTATATTTTTACAACTTATTAAAGTTGTTTCACTCCAGCACACACACAGAAAAATTTTGATTTAAGTTTTACTTAAAAAATGGGTGGAGTAAAGCTTTCATTATTCGTCTAAATGAATGTCACAGCCATGTACACTGGTATAGCAGGTAGGAGGCGGACGTGCACAAAACAGATGGCCAGTGAGAGCAGACAAACTCAAAAGGCATGAAAGCTTCCCACAATTATCCTGTCAAGAGATTGTGCTGATGGTGATCAGTCACATCTCAGACGCATGCAGCCTTCTGCCTCATTTACCTAAATTAAAGTGTACCACACAAACTGTAAGTAAGAGATAGTGGGTGAATGAGTGTAACAGAGGCGCAAAAATATTGACAAACTTTGCCAGGGGGCTCCTTCTTAATGCTTTGTATGCTGAAGTAATCTCTCTTTTGTCAAAGGAATGCTGCTGAGTTACAACAAAATACTTTCATTCCCCATCCATTTTGTGCTGTTTGCACTCTTTTGGCTTGAGTTTAAATAAGTGCACATGAAGAGGTATTTCAGCTGTTCAAGACAAGACACGTCTCTACGTGTAAAAACAACATACCTTCATTTGCCAATAAAAACAGCCGTCTGAAGATTGTGGGTCATTTCCAATGTTCTAATCGTAACTGCTGCACTAACAAGTCATGAAAAAGGGCTGGTCTTTTTCAGTTGGTAAAAACAAGGATAAAAAAGAAGAAGGTAACAAATCTGTCACAGTTTAAAACATGTTCTTTATGTGTATCAAATAAAAGCTTTTGACAAAAACAGCTGCTGTGCCTATCAGGTCACCTGTGAGCGTCATATGTTGGCATGCGGCAACAATTTACATCGGCATATGATCGTGAAAAATATGTTTCCAACATGTAATTTTTTTAGTAATTTCAATAACTTGTAATAAAAGAATCTTCAATTAGAATCCTTCCTTAATGAAAACACGACTATAAAAAATAGCAAATAAGAAAGCCCGCAAACACCACGCTACTGCATTGCTAAATCCACAGATATACACGCAACAGAAATGGAACTTTACGGGTTTCAGTGTCATATCAAACAAATGAGAGAGTAATAACCCAAATTAAGGTTTTGTATAAAAAAAAAGATCAGAGAAGGATATTATTCCTTTACCCCCAAACCTTCTTCAAAAAGTCACAAATCCAGGCTCAGAAGTCTTGTATCATCTTTTTTATTGTAGACAGTCCTTGTTTGGATTGGCTGTGACACGATATAGGCTACTGGTGTAGAAGACTGAGGACATACTGGAAAACTATTTAAACAATTTCAGGAAGCTGGCTAGTCTGTTTGTCATGGTGTGTCCCCACACCTTATATAGGAAATTTCAGGCACAATCTGGGCTGTTATGAAACACTTAGACATGGTTAAGTGTTTTTATGTTCCCTCATGTCACTTTGCTTTACGAGCCAGAGATTCATTAAGGTTCACATAGACATTTACTTAAAGCAACTTATTAACTGTGCTTGCAGAGTAACAAGTAAATCAGTCAGATCTACGACCTATTCAAAAGCTAGACATCTTAGCCAACATATACGTCAGCAAACGGCTTTTTTTATCAAACAGTAAACTGGTTTCTTGCAATTCCCACAAATGGAGCATCTCCACATTAGATGTTAAGCACAGTAACATTTATTACATACAACCCATCAAATGCTGGGATGTTTTTTCAATTTAAACAAACTGAAAAGTGAAAGATCCCAACATTAAATGAGCCGATATTTTATTCACAACAGAACATACGTAACATAATTGTCTAAGCTGACAAATTTGACAATTTTATGCACAAAATGAGCCCATGTCAAATGTGATGCTTGTTGCAGGCCTAAGATAGTTGACACATGGGCAACAAATAGCTGAAAAAGCAAGAAAGTTAAAAAAAGATTCATCTGGGAGAACATCTAGCAAGTAATTATGTTAGCTGATCAAGTGTATAACATTTCTAGCTACAAAAGTCCAGATCTTTCACCAATGGACAAAATTTGGTGCATCATTAATTAAAAAATAGAACAAAGATGATGACAAACTCTAAACCTACAGTATATCAGGCAAGAATGGGACCAAATCACAGCACCACATCTCCAGGACTCAGTACCTTGATGTCCAGACACCTAACTGTTCTGAAACGGAGATGCTGCACCATGGTAACCATGCTGTGTGTCAACTATTTTGAGACCTGTAGCAAGCATTACAACTAACATGAGCTCGTTTTGTGCATAAGACAGGCAAATTTCTAACACGTCTGTTATGTATGTTCTGTTGTGAATAAAACATTGTCATGTGTGATTTGAAGGTCTTTTAGTTTTCATTTTGTTCATTTTTTTTTTTTTAAAGTCCGAACATTTCTGGAATTCAGGTTGTACAACAAACTGCACTACTGCATAAAAAATAAGGATGCAATTTGATGACTAAAGACATGTTCTAGATTGAGTTTACTTTCAACAACAGAACAGCTCTAACAGTATTACCACAAGATTAAACAAGTGAAGAAAGAGTTAACCTGGAGGCCTGATGAGGAAAACAACACTGAGCTGCAAATCTACAATAGAAATCACCATCACACAGGACATTGGCAGCCTCTAGCCTAACAAGACCTTTTAATTTCAGGGTTTACAAAATCAGCTAAAGCAGCAGTTCTTAGGACAAGTGGATAATCTTTAGTGGGGCAGGAACAGAAAATGTTCATTTCAACATTTTAATATGATCAGTCCAAAAAAAAATATATATATATATATATATCCTCCCTGCTACTGTGGGAGGGGGTGGGGGGTGGGGGTGGGGGGGGTTCTACAAGGTTTTGTTAATTCATACACTTTGCCATATAACACATCCCATCAATATGTAGAATGAGTCAATAATCATTAATGTAAGGCAATGCATTGGCTAGGCATTAAAGCCCTTTATGATTAGGTAGTTGAATAAAAACAATTAGAAAAAAACTTGTAATACTAAGAGGATGTAGATACAATTTAATGGGCAGCAAGTAATACTTTAACAAATGTGTGTATGTGTAAGGTGGCAGTCAGTTAGGATATGAAACCTCCACACACATTCACAACTTATGGTGATAGAACTGATTTGAAACAGTTTTAGTAGAAAATTTTATCCCTTTTTTCTCTTGTGCCTTTTCATTAAGGCCCCTCTGATGACTGATGAATGAATCCATCAAACTTCATGTATATAGCACCTTTAGAACAAATCCAATGTCATTTCAAGTGCTTTGAAAATGAGTGTCAAAGTTTAAAACGGAGTTGTCAATGGATACCTATGCTTTCAGGTCCGGTGGATGATTTCTAATATTTTATACATAAATACTCCATAGCAGCTGTCCAAGGTTCTGATCTTAGGACCATGAGAGAAGTTGAAGCAGTCACAGAAAACTCAACACTACCCCATAGGTTCGGTAGAAAGACCATAGTGATTTTTACCGTAAGGCGTGAATGTATAATCATGAATTTATCATTTGACCAGGAGCGCCGGAACTGAACACTACAACATATTCATAATCTTCCTCAGAAAAGACAACAAAATCTGAAGATGTTAGAATCCAAAATGTTAGTGGCAGTAAAGTACAATTAATTGTGAGTCTAACAGAAATAATAATATTACCGCTTTGTGTAGCGTTATTGATTAATCAAGAAGCTCTTCACCTAAGTCTATATTATTATCTCTCTGTTACTCCACTCAGCTCATTTTTTAACGAGTACTTTCAGATAATCTATGTCAGCACTGTCATTTTCTGTCATTATTACATCTTATGTGTTTTTCAATAAAAATCTGTCTGTAAAGAGGAAAACCCTAGTCGCTGTCCTCCTCTACATGGAAGGCATTTTAAAGGGCATGTCAAGTATCCACCTACTTCAAGGAGTCCTAAGACTGCCTCTTACACCACAATGGTGCTGAGGAGGTCCCTAAAGAAACGAGGATGGCAGACACTTATATCATCTGAGAAAATATGAGTCAATAACTCAATATGTACTGTACGTGGGCAATGCAAAGCCATAATCAGCCTTTTTACCATTTCATAGGCAGTTTCTGTCCATAAGACGTACTCTGAAAAGAATTACGCTGAAAAAATATGAAAAAGAGTTTATCAACAAACTGTTTCAAAAAAAGTATTAATTGTTTCTTAGTTATTTTTCAAACACAGCCTAGATGTAGTTGTTCTGAAGTGTATTGCAAAGTATTAGGTAATGTGTTCATAAGTGCTTCGTATCCACAGCAGTGACATCCTGGAGGCAGAGGATTAACATCTGCATCACGAGGAGCAATCTGTGATGCTATATGATATGAATGGCATTCATTTTTCTCATGTAGGTCCTATAACTTAAAGCAACACATTGTAAAGATGTGATTTGGAGACAGTGACAGCTGTGCAAAACCTAATTGGACAATGACAGAAGTGAAAAAGGGAGGGTCCTCTGCATGAGTCATCACTCTCCACCCCACCCCCAGCCAAAATGCCTGTTTCTTTTTTTTTCTTTTTCTTGCAGGTTAGAGATTTACTGAGCTGTATGCTCCAATGGAAATAACACTTTTGACATCTACTGAGGGAAAATCAGTGCAAGTAGTTAATTTGGAGATACATAACAATGCAGATATAATGACTTATAAATTCCTTCTAATTGTTTTAAATATTAATGTATGTGTTTTGTTTGTACAAGTTAGACTAGGATATATTTTCAACACGTTCCTATTCTCGTGCCCATCTGCTTTCAGGTATAAGAATTTAATACACACAATTGCATAAAAAATACAACTATTTACTTCACAAAACAACTTCACCCACTAAGCTGTGAAGCTATATAATTATTTATAGCATTTTACTGCCTCTAAGATGAAGAGGGGTTACAAGTTAGTTTAGTAACACTTGTGCATTGCACAAGTTAAATGCTAAATACTATTATTTTCTTTCCTAAACATCCTCTTACAGCAGTCTGATATGAGCCGATCTCTATCCACCTCAGCTGCCCCTATAGTCCTGTTTCTGCTGCTCAGTGAGAGGGATTCTGGCTCGAATCCTCAGGGCGTGCATGTACTTTGACGCGCTGGGCATGCTCGTTAACCTGCTGCTGCCAATATTGTATCGTTTACTCCACTGCCATTACAGCGTCATCAAGACAACACTGACGACTATAAATGGATAGCAGGAGACATGTGCCCTCAAGTGCCTCTCAAACACCAACACATACTCTTGCAAGATGAAGAAAAGAAAAAAAAAGTCTAGTGTGACAAAAAGAGCCAAACTGGAGTCTGACCACTGCAGGAGTAAAACCAGAGTCAACATGGGAGCAGCTTTGGATACATGGAGGGAGCTCGGATCTGCTCTGGGAATAACACGGGACCATTCTGCTTAATAAAAAGGTAAATGTGATATCTATGACAGAAACCAGGATAGATATTGCAATGCTATGTTTTTAATATGTAACACTAACCCTACTGTTAGCATACAAGCTAATAAAGGTTCAAGGCCTCTATTAGCATTCTTCTACGTATGCTAGCTATGCTTTACTTATTTATAGTGCATCCAACTCCAGGCTCAGCCTGAGTGCAGTGAAGGTAAACAAAGACCAATACATCAAAATTTGATTTACAGAAGATACGCTAACAAATTAAAAATTAACGTCCCAATCAAAAAACAGGACACTTCTCAAGACATTTATCAAGCAACATTCATTTGTTCACACTGCTGTGTAGAAAAAGAACACCATTCATCATCTCAGGTGCCAAATTAGTGTGTTTCCCCTCCAGGATGCGGCCACAGACAATAAATGCTCTTGCAGATGGCGCTGTGGATGCAGGCACAAAAAGTATGAAGCGGACAATCTCCAGAGTATAGGAAAGGTGCGGGAGGCGTAACCCGGCGTGTTCTGGTCTGACCGTCTGCTACTGCCTGAGGCAGTGTGAATCCTGCACGATCCTGCGAGATTTATGGCGGGTCCCACGGGAGTACAGCCCGTTGCGGGTCTCTGTATCACACAACCTACAGCTGCAGGGGTGAATAAGTACTGAACTCTAGTATTTGAATTAAAATACTTTGGTCAGCGCCTTGATCAACTGTGGTTATTGTAAGGTGCTCTATAAATAAAACTTGATTGATTGGTCAAAACTTACTCATCTACAAGTTAAAGCTGTTTGGTCAAACTTTTATTCAGGTTAACGTTCTCCATTATTGTCCACTACTGTATAGAGACAGATACTGTATGTGTGAGCGCAGGCAGAGCTACCAATGCTGTGTTTAAACAGAAGGCCGTCCAAAATTAAAATAAAAACTTTTTTATTTTGACTCTGTTGTTCAACCTTTATAAGACATTATTTTGTGTTGCTGTAAATTTAAAATATTGGAAAGACACAACCAATTTCCACTGGTTAGCCACAAAGTACGACAGGAATGTCTACTTTTTTGTTTTAACAGGAAACAAGAAACAAGGTCAAAATGATGCCCTGGATCTATTCAAAATGATTGCTTGCTTCATTGGTGCATGCTCTGAAAGATTTCTCTTAAGTGTGACACTACTGTCAATACAGTGTGCCAAAGAAACAATGGAAACCATTGAAAGCCTAAGAGAAAACAAGAGCCGAACTGAAAAGAGGGGGTGGAATCATCTAACTATATTCACAAAATGTAAAGAAGTATCAGGAAAGATGGCTTTCTCTCCTGAAGGTGAATTTCATGGCACTAAAAGAAGACAAAAGAAGAACAGGGCCAAGTCCATTAGGGAGTGAAAAAGAATCAAGCTAAATGAGGACTACATGGTAGAAGGCTTGGTAATAAGAAAAAGACATCTAGAGGCATTTAAGATGATGTTTCCAGTAGTTTGAGACTGGGATGACAATATATGTAATGAATAGAACTAGGCAATGGAGTGGGGGCAGTGGAGTTAGCTTGAGGGAGGGGGTGGGCTTGAAGGAAATGTGTGGAGGGAAGCTACATACTGTAGAGCTATGAACAGTTTTTGATAAAAGCTGCCCTAAACCTTGCTTTGACTTTCCTTCCACCAGTAAACCAGTGTTCTGTGCCTTTAATACCTGTTAAAGAGAAGTATGGGCTCTATAAATGTCTCAAAAAGCTCATTTTAGTGTAGTGGAGCTAAAAAGTTACCACATAAACTGTAGGTAAACCAAAAACTCTTCTATTGTTCATGTGTGTCTTATATATTGATTCCCTCAGTATAAATGGGAGCCATACAGATAGCATTAGCCCATTAATCAAGAAGAACTGTAGCCAGGTGTTACCTCAGTATCAGTTCTGGCAGCATTGTCAGTATTTTTTTTTGTTTGGGAAGGAGGATTAATTTGGCCTAACCTCGAAGTAACACATGACATATCCATACTTGTTCTCATAGGGACTTAACAAACATGCTGATTAAAAACACTTCTGTGTATTTTGTGACTAGTGAAGAAGTGAACATTTCCATATGTTTAGTATGTTCATTTACTGTATAATGTCTAACAATCTGTATAGCAACATCATTGAAGCTTTCGGGAAGAAATGATCTAATCTTTGACTTGTAGCTCAATCCAGGCCTTTAATCTCAGACATTAATATTAACTGTTTAAAAGCAATTGTGGGTCTATGTTTCTTGAATGTCTGGGGGGAATGATAGTAGGTTGTAAAGCTTCCCACTCTGCATAACATCACTGCATTGCTTTCTGCTGTAGTGAAGATATAGTATTTCCTTCAGGGACTCATCAGCAAAAGGTAAATATGTATTGATCCTAAGCACAAATTACTTTTCAAACATTATGTTTAACAAGAGGACAAGGCAAATCTGCGGACTTGTGGTCCTGAACTTTCCCTCAAATACATGATATGAGAGAAAAAATTGCCACCCATTGTGCTTATGAAGTACTGAACAGATATACAAGATTAATAGCCCATACAAGATTGATTTAGAATAAAGCAAGAACACTTAAACTGTGGGGGATGACATGGTGTAAGAACAATGCGAAATGAGTGAGGAAACGTCTTGAGCTGGCTAAGGTCAGTAGAGTCGTGTAATGTTGAGCGGACATGATCTTCCCTGCCAAATTGGTCAGGAATAGGAGTAGGCAAGGAGTACTGCGAACAACAGCACCTCATATGAATGTCAAAGAAATCTAGATAATGTTGGTTACACATAAGTTACTGCAACTAACTTATAAAAAATTTTAAGAGTTCATTTACTTGCAGGAACACATGCGACTGAGAAAACTATGAGTATCTTTTGTAATTTAGCCTCAGTTCGATTATGCCAAGTGACTTCAGGTGGAAAAGCTGTTTAAAGGAATTTTACAACTGGTAAGTTGAAGCCAATAGTTATCCTCTCAGTCTCATCTATCAGATGTCAGGTGAAGTATAGAATTACCCCATTTACTTTACAGCACACAGTCAATATGTCCTGATGATTTATTTTTGCTCCGTTTCAGTTTTATGAAATGAAAATAAGTGTGACTTTATCAGAAAAGGAGACTCAAAATCACTGGGAATATCTTTAAATTATACCTCAATCCAACCGCGAAAGCAATAATAGCTAGACTTTGTAACAGTTGTAATTATTTAGACCATATTTCAGCTATAAATGACTGATTATGTTGTTGGATCTCACACACACTCACCGAATGAAGATGCAAGAATGAGTCATCTCAATCCAGCTGTCCACAGGGCATGTATGTGATTAGCATACCCACACTCACACCAGGAACGAATGTAAATATTGCAATAAAGCCTGCTGTAATTGTATCAATTCAACATCAAGAATGGGTTTGAGTTTATTTTTAACCAAGTTAAGCAATATTAGATGCATGTCAGTGTATAGTTTTAGAATCTAAACAATTGTTATTATCGCTATGTGTAAATATAACGCTGATTTTATTGCACCGCTTTCTTCACCAGTTTACCCCTGTGCCATACACTGTTTTGTGAGGTTATGTGTAAGCATCAGTTCTGGAGATTTTCCTCTGTCAAACACCCACAGCTTCTCTCTCTCTTTTACCAACCAACTAACACAGAGTCAATGTTGTTATGAGCAATTTAATCAAACATTAATAAGGTGTAACCTTTGGGAATATGCTCATGCCCCTAATATGCTTTTAGGGGAAGATTTAAAGGAGAATTTCGCTTTTTTTAACCTGGGGTCTGTTGTCATCTTTCCTTTCATGCATGTGAGTGATGAGGAAAGGAACATTCAAGATCGTTCCAGTGTTAAGCTAGGCAGGCAGCTAGCAGGGCAGCTAATGATAAGTATCTGGCAACCGCTCCCACGTAAGTTTGCCCTAAAAACGTGCTTGTTTTCCACACTGAAGTGCTCTGATAGTCTCAAAGAGTGTCTGACAACTTACTAGAGAGGCTAAATGAACAAAAGTATCTGTATTAGCGGTTGCCCGATACTTATCGATGCTTTAAATGTACTGAGCAAGGTACTTTACAAACTATACATACAGTTTTGTAAGCAAAGATGCCAAAACTTTAAAGGTGGGTAAATATATTGTTCAGGGTGGGAAGTATTTGTACTTAAGCTCAGCTATGATAGGTAACATGTGCTCAGGTAGGCACAGAAACAACCATTTTTATGTATTTAACTTGTTGTTCAAACTAACCTGAAATTGAAGTTTGTATAAGACCACAGAGCCAAAACAACTCCAACAGGACAGCATGCTAAAGCGCCCACAAAAGGGCTGTCTGCTCAGCAAGGCTGAACGATTTGGTGCTCTGTAGACTGAGGCACCCCATTTGGCTAATGAAGTCCCAGACTCTCTTCACACCACACCCCCACCCACCGCTCCTCTATGAAATGTTCTACTCATGAAAGTAATGAGGCAGGGAGGGAGAAAGACTCTTCTGGCCACTGATAACCTCAGACTAAACTTGCAACCTTACGAGACAAGGGCCTAATATCTGGCCGTCAATCAGCCCCAGCATCCCTGGCTGGAGTGTTTAATTACAATAGTTAATTATTTACCACCCTACTCTGTCACTACTCAGTGCTCCTCCAAAAAAGAGTGTAAAGAAGAAAAAGAAACAGATAAGAATAACAGGGACAAGATACAAAAGTGTCTTCAAACATTTTTCAGAGAAAAGTTCCTTATTCCTTATACTGTGCAATAACTTCCAGCTATGCATCATGCACAACAGATGAGTTTGTCAAAATAAATTGTTGTTAATAATAATAAGAAGAAGTTAAAATGTTTTTACATTTTTCCCAATCAACAGAAGACACTTTGGTGCAACCCTAACTATCCATAAGCTCAGTTTACTGAATGACATATTACAAAAATATTAAGAGATATTCACAAGGGATATTCACAAGACGCACTTATGAAAAAATATTTAAAACAATACAAAGCATACAAAAACACAAAAAATATTTTTCTAAGATTCAATAGATGGGAAAAATAAATCTAATTTCATGCTCAAATTCATTAAACTGGACACAAGTCAGCAATAATAGAGAGACGTGAGACGATATTCAAAGAATAGCCACTTTAGGATGTGACTACTCTGACTTCATGCACTTAATATTTACTCTTAACCCACAGACTGAACAGCTGAAACTGCAACTTCAGGCTTTTAACTAATTTGAAGAGACAAGATCATATTACGCCACAGCTTGTATTCACAAAAGTACTTCGCCTCACTGATGCTGGGATGTTTATGTCAGTAAAGACACAAAGTCACAAAAAGGATATTTAATCCAAATATTGCCAATTTTGTGCTACAGCCAGATAAATATCAATAGATATGTAACAAATGTTTGAAAAGTTTTAGATTTGCTGTCTATCAATTTTTCAACAAAAGGTGTCGCTGACTGTGTTTCACTTTGATAATTTAGTAGTTTTGAATAGAATGTAATGTGTGTCCATACAGCAGTTTAAACAAAAATACAAGTGTAGCTGATGGTAACTGATTAATATATAAAAAAATATTAATGTAAAGATAAATGTGTTTTATTAGCGTGAAGTTCATGTAAAATGCAGCTAAATGGTACACCTATGCCATCTGTTGAAGGAAACTGGTAGGTTCTTTGACTGAGAAAGGTATAAAATCAAGTTTCGGTTTTAAGTAGTCAGAAAATAACAGATACATTGAATCCTACCAACAATGTTGGTTCAGAAAACAATATCACTGATCTAAACATATATTTTTGCACTTATTTATTTAACTCTGAGAACTTCTCCACAGTAAACCTATGTAGTCAGTTGCAGGCTCCGTCACGATGCTCCATTGGTGCTCTTAGCAGCACTTGATGCATGTTTAAAGGGGTGTAACGATTCATTTTAACGACGATTCGATTCATATCATGGTTTGTGGTTACGATACGATTCCTGAACGATACTAGTTCATTAAGAACGATAGAATCCGAAACGATTCAGTGACTTGAAATTGATTCAGTATATCTATCGACAACTATCATCAAAAATTCATAAATACCTGGATGCTGGACAGGGAAGGGAAGTTTCTCAGTAAGAAGGTGTATCGATATCGATATATCGATTTATCGGTACACCCCTAAAGTTTTATGATGTGATGCAGCAGTATGCAGATGTTCATTAATCACCAAATTACAAGTGTACTAGTGTTTATTAGTATTAAAGTGGCATCTAAACTGTAGTCCTGCTTGCGTGGTCAAAAGATAAAACTGCTAAATTAAAAAGCTAGCCCAACATTTGGGAAAAACGTTGCTACACAGCAGATTAGTATTTCCAATAAAAATACAATTTGCTGCATTTCTCAGTTTGACCGACATAATACATTTGCATCAACATTCTAAAGAATCATTAGCTGCAAACTTGGTTTAAGTCAGAATGTTGGACAGCTTGTGCTTAAAAGTAGCAGGTGAAACTGATGACCTTAAAGGAGAAGTTCTGTATTTTTCAACCAGGACCTATTTTGTAGCATGAAATACAATCATTCACTCACCTAAACAGTTTAGGTGCAACTTGAATTCCTTCGGAAGAAATTTACCCGGACAGCACGCTCCGTCTTACCGACGTCGGTAATTGGGGGGGACCATGATACCATGATATGATATGATATGATATATTGGCTATTTAACAATCCAGGGTAACTTGGTACTGTCTCCAAAAGTTCAGGGTAACTTTTCGGAGACAGTAACTAAGAAGTGAATCTCTTAGCTATCTTTCTAGCTGCTAGTTAGACGATAAAACATAAACGTAAACTCATCATAAATCAGATATGGAATCGTATGACGTCTGTGGTGGTTAGAACATACTTTATCGGGATGTTTTCAGCATGTAAACTTTATTAGAACTTTACACTTTGGGTAGGTTGGTCTAGGTAGCTAGCGTTAGCATTATTAGCTTGCTGCTTCATATAGAAGGTGGAGTTCGGCATCGGTCAGTGATGCTGGTTTTCCATTTAACCGGTAAGTCAGGAGGATAAATAATAAAGACGGCGGTTGAAATTGACATGAAGGATGAAGGCAATCAGAGAGGTGAAGAGGCGAGAGAGGCAAAGTCGATGGTGCTTGTGCTGTTTGCCAATGCTAACCGCTGCATTTCCTCTGACCCTCTCTTTGAATCCTCCCACAGGTGACAACGATCATCTCCCCCCCAGCACCGCAGACCTCCGCCACACCTCCCTTTCCTGCAGTCATGGAGCGTAATGTGATCCCAATGAAAAAAACAAAAATCGGTTTTTATTGCTATTTCTCTTTGTCTCCAGCTGTTTCATTTGTTCATTCTGTTAATAACCTACTATTACAATCCCGTAGGGAATGTTAGATGTTTTTTTTGTAATAGAACAATGTTCAAATGCAATAAACTGTTGCAAACTTTGAAATAAACTGTAAAATTTTCTAACCCTCTGTTCTTTATGGTGAAACATAGCAAGGGTAAAATTTCGATGTAATTTTTAACAAATTAATAAGGCCTAATATAACTGTGGGATCCTGCTAGAGAGGCGAAAGCATTCAGTTGCCTCGCTCTCTTTGTTAATTAACATTGAAACAGCTGATTTTCTAGTTGCGTGGGCGTTTCCAGCCGTAAAATCAGCTGTTTCGGTGTTTATGGGAGAGCGAGTCGTCTGAATGCTTTCCCCGCTCTAGTGGGATCCCGCTGCCTAGGCCATAATTATGTCGGGTTAACGTCGGGGCAAGCTCGGCCATCAGTCTGACCCCCGACGTCTGCGCGACATCTTCCCAAGTAGCTACCGATCTCCATGAGACGTCTCATAGACGTCGATATGTCGGGCAGGAACACGTCGCCCCGACGTCGGCAAGATCTAATTTGCTGTCAGGGTGAATTTCCTTATGGGATTAACAAAGTACTTTTTTCCATTTCATTTCATTTCCAAACCTTTGTATTTATGCTGTTATGACAAACTTACACCATTTTTGAAAGGAATAGCTTTTAAGCTATTATTTGCAGTTGTGGGATTTAAGTGAAATAATGTCATTCCTGAGAATTTATTTGTATAGCGCCAATTCATGTGAACATCATCATAAGGCACTTAAAGGGACTATACCCAATTTCACGTCCGGCTAGCTTAGTTAGCGATAGCGGCTATTTTTTTTTAGCTTTTGTGTGACGCTTTTTCTTGACTAAGGGGTTTAACTTTCATAATTTGACTCCGGATCACTAG
>JAVQJG010013180.1:0-11879 GCA_036024015.1 Craterocephalus amniculus
GAGAAAATTTGACACTCTGACAAACTCGGGCAATGATAACATTTGTATATATACACAAAAACAAGCAAGGTTGTCTTCTGGATCTCTGTTTTACCTCTTGCTGCAGATACAAACTGTAAACAGGTTGCAGCGCATAAGGCAGGAGCCTTGTTTCCACAACAGGGTGGGTGTCAGGAACATTTTGCAGCAGCCCTGAGCAAGACACTGTCAAAACCTAAGCTCCCGGAAAAAGGGAACAGTATTTGGCAGGCAAGCAGGCTGCAGATTATATATCCATGAAGGAAAAAATGAGGAAAAGAAATGGTTGATATCCGTGTCAACACTCAAAACTAGAGCACCAAATAATGTGTATTGTATATGCACGTCCTCATTTACTCCGGTCAGGCTTTAATTCATATAACCAGTGACCAGCTGTTACATAATTTTCTCTGGCCTGATTGTTCTCCCAGGGGGAATGGGTACAGTCACTCATCTAAAGCCGGATATACAGCTTGCCCACACGTATCACCACCCCCTGCCACCCTACAGATGCTCCTGGTTGCCCACATACCTCGCTCGGGCTTCATGTTGTCCAGTGTCATCTGGTTGCCTTCAGGGTCTTCTTTCTCTGTCACACAGTCTTAACAGCAACACAACGGTGTCTGGATCCCCCCCTTCCCCAAACCCTCTGTGGCCGAGACCTGCTGTATTAGCAAAGCAACGGTATCAGCTGTAAAGCCTGTGTGTTGGTGCCAACTGCCCCTATCCAACAACAAAGCGTTGCTTTGTTAGCATGCTCCTGTACGCTTCCATCGAGTCGCACTGTATTGTCCGACTGACTAACACAAAGACAGCTGATAGCGAGTTACTCCTAGCGTTAGGTAACAGAGTTGTCAGTCGGTTTGCTAGCGAGTAACCAATCTGTTTACTAGTAATTTAACTAGCAAGCTGGCTAACCCCGCAGCTCGACTCGAATTCCTCCACCTGAATCGCAGTTAAGCCGCAATTCATCGCTGTGCCTCCGGTGAAGCAACGCTGGTTTCCCGCTGCGACACTACCGGAGAGGGGGCTCGCTAACTCAGCACTACTAGCAAACTCGACCAACTAATCTTGGCGTTACTGTATTGTTAAGCATTTGCTGGTTACACGGCAGTCTCCAATACATCCCAACCCCTAGGGTAACCCAGCTCTGCTACAGACACCGATGACTGGCGGTGTCGTCTATAAAAGAAATTTGGGGGCTACGACGAGAACATTTTCAGCGTCTCATTCTTGATCACCAGCGATGTCAAGCAGATCTGATCCACTTTCTATCCATCCGTAAAGGTCGAGCCGTTGCCATCTACTTAGCGTTAGAAACGCCCCCCCGCGCTGACTTCCTTTGTGATCTTCATTAAAACTTTTCACACCGACAACACACAGCCCGACGACGACCGAACGCTTCACTAAACAACTGCAACGTCCGTCGCGAGCGTTTGGCGAGGAGCACCTGCTACGTTAGAGCTGACAGGCCGGCACGATGCTAAAACTAGACGACTAGTTCCCCGCTGACAATATTCAGGCGAAATGCAGATTAAAGGAACAGTGAGCCCAACTAGTCGTGATGCTATACAGTCTGCCTCCCCTCCTCACTTCCCTCCCTGCAGCTTGTCAAAACAGATCAGTGCAGCTCCAGTCACGTGTCCCAACAACAGCCCCACTCGTCACTTCCCTATCGGGCCAGCCTTGCCTGAACTTGCAGCCATAGCAACCGCCAACTTAGAAGTGGTTCCAAAACTTCTAAGGGATAACCACGGTGTCTGCTGAAAGTAGAGTTACGAATGAGCCCCTGGCCCGAAGTTACCTCTTTATAGTTCTGTAAAACGGATGGCAGCGGACGTCTTAGCAGGAAAGGGGACAAACAAGAGATGGGCCACTCTTTGTAAGCTGATTGGCCAGTGGAATTCTAGTCGCTGCGCGTTCACGTGCTCACGTGAAGGTTCGGCTTTTTCCGTCGTGAACATTTTGTTCTGGCTTCTTTTGGCTTATAAAGCGCTTACTTTTATGGTAATGCTTCTATACGGTAGTGATGATCTTAAACAAAGTTCTTATTGTCTGAAAAGACTTTTAAATCGACGGTGCATGTTTTTTTTCTTTGTTATTGTTGTGATTGGTACAATGAAGAAATTAAAAGAAAACCATGTTTTGTTTTTTTATGTAGAGGCTTTGTCATCTTCAGCTGATAATTAGGTTATATGTTTGTGAGTTGATAGTTTAAAAAATGCAACTTAATCTTTAATCATATTAGTAGCACATTAGAAGACCTGCCTGTGTACAAAATGCCACAAACAAACAAAGAGTAAGGTCTTGTTGAAAGAGAGGTTTTGCTTGCTTTTTAAATGCTAAACGTATTAAATGCTGCGTAGTTACTTTGGTATAAATAGAAAAGGACAGAGGGGAAAAACCCTTGACTTAATCTTTGTTCTGATTAAAATCTTGGAACAAAGGGAAAGGCCACAGTGAGGACATTAAAATTAAATTCAGCAAAGCTTATGACAGCTGATTCAGATCTGTAGATTTGAAATTTAAAAAGAAATTAAATGAGGGATATAACCCTTTGCTGGAACATCAATAAACCTTTAAAGAGCAAATATCTGACTATTTGTTTTAAGTGCTAAATCAAAATAGGTTGAGATTTGTTTTTCTGTACCAAAAATAAGTAACATCCTTAATGTGGGACATAAACACCACAAAAACTCAAGCACTTACCACTTTATAATGGATTGTTATCTGACAGAAGAGCAAAGTTTACAAATGTGCAAGGGTCAAACTAAATATTGATTGTGGCGAATCAAACATAACTTCATCTTGCATCCATAATAGCCTACAAAGCAGATCTAAAGGGGAACACTGGCATCTCAGTGGTTAAAGAAATCTGTTTGCTTCTGAGTAGTTAGATAAGATTATTTAAGTCACCTGAAAGCTAGAACTCTTTAACAGTGCTCCTGTTTTTCTTCAAAAACACCAATTTAATGCATTCAGATTTTAAGAAAAAACATGGAGTATTCAACTTCAAATTTACAAACATACCTGGACTACAAAGATAATTAACATAAAGAATAGAGTCATTAAACATGCTCAGCTGAGGAATACCGTAAATATTAGATATCTCAAAATAGGTCAGATCTGGAGTTAGCAAGTGCAAGATCAGGTTAGCCTATTTAAAAATGTGTCCAAAAGCCAACAGTAGCAACTTTGATAAAGCTATCATAATATACCTATACTTATACTGAAGTGAGCATTTCTAAATGTATTTATTCTTATAAATCTCACCTGAGTTTGTTATCTGCTAATAACCATAACCTCACTAATTCCAATGTAAATAGACCACACTTTAGTTTAAGGCTTGATCCTCTGTGCTTCTGAAATTCTAACAAATAACTATTTAAATTTCTTTAATTGTATTATTTTAAACTAATTTGTCATATAAATATGTTGTAGCCTACCTGTGAATACAATCAAATAAACAAATGCCTGTTCGGTAAAATACATCTCACAGCTCCACCTAGTGGCTGTATGAGGGTAATGTAGCAACTAAAGCCAGTCTGCTGACCAGTGACTGAAATGTCTAGCTTTAGATATTAAACTGAAATTAAGGTGAGCTGTGGCTTTATTCATTAAGTATTTCTTGCAAAAAAAGAAAAAAAATGACCAAGAACATGGTTAAAAGTATTGACCACTTATGTGTTACTAATTTTATGTTTGAGGAGTTTAAAAACACATTGGAAACTAATGGAAAAAGAGCACTTCATTTTATTTTATTTACAACATTTATACATGTTTCACATGTGACTAAACTGATTAGGCTAATTAAAAGTGAGGATATACAGTACAGAGACTAAAATTCTGTGTCAGATGCTGCTACTAAATTCTGTTTTCTTAAGATGTGTTTTTTATGCACATTGGAGCTCATGAATCACCATTTGCAGGAACATCAGATACTCTAAAGAGATGAATAAGTGGTTCCAGAGCCCAGTACTATCCATATTTTATATAGTGGTGTTGCATACAGTGCACTTTGAAGTGCAAAAATGAAACCCTTGTTTCTATGACACAGCATTCACAGATGGTAAAGTTCAGGTAAGTGGAAATTTTAAACCTTTATAAAAATAATGTGAAATACTAACTTACTTATGTCAAAGAAACATCCCTTTTCAAAAGCAGTTTATTTTTCAGTTAAATCTTTTATCCCACATTTTTAGAAAAGTTCATTATTGGCTGTTTCATTGATTTAAAGAGGCTGAATATCTTTAAAGACAAGAGTAATCTGATTCTCTGGTTTGGTTTTTGGGACACAAATCAACTTGTTTTGAAGATAAAGACTTGTTAAAGCCCTGTGATTGACCGATGACATGTCAGTCCCTTTAATGTAGAAACTGGATCGTTTAGCTTTGATGGCAAAAAACCTTCCATGCTACCAAGCTCTACATGTCATTCAGGTTCCCATTCAAGACAGAAAACTGTCTGCATGCCCTATCCCCCGTTTTCCTGATTTAATTGGAAGTTGATTTAATTTACCGGTCTGAGCAAAAATATGACAAGATACACACACAAGACGCACACCGAAAAGAAAAGAAAGAGAATAAAAGAAGAGTCTCAGAAGCTGCAAATACCAACAGTTTATTTTCTACCTTTTGTGACTACAGAAATGTTGAAACATTTGAACACTGAAAAAAGCTTGATGACATCATCACTTGCTTCTCAATTTTCTTTCTTTTTTTTAATCATTTGCTTAGCAATCACAACAGATGATATTGCACGGCACTGAGAAAGCAGTAGTAAAGCCTGGGAAACAGCAATGACAAATCAAGTCATGAGAAGTGGAGTTATACATCTGAGAGTAACACCGACAGTATTGCCTCTCTGCCACACATGCGCACGCACAACTACACACTTACACACATATATGCACACACACACATCCACACGCATTCAAAGACTGAAAACTAAAGAGCTTTTGTGTTTCGAGAATGAGGTCAAATGAAAGAAGAACAAGGTTAAAAAGAGCAATGAGATTTGGTTTTAGAATGTAAGTGCAAAATGAATTTCTACTGTATTCTGTTCCTATATGTGTATGACAACAAATATGCTTGTTTATCAAAACCCTTCAAGCATCTTTGTATATGAATAGCTGGAGGACACCCCTCGGTGGGTGAGAAACTAGTTCCCCAGTTAAGAGATCCAGATGATTGTCTTAGGCGCTGTAGTATTGTTATGAGACTTGTAGCCAAGCTACCCATCACATGGGAACTCCATTTAAACAAAATAAATAACAAATAAAATGAAAAGAAGCAAAAAAAGTAGGTCCACATTGCAGCAAAAATTTCTTTCTAACTACAGGCCTTTATAATTAAAATGTGAGCGCCTGTGCTTTGCTGAATAACCTCCATAATTGCCGTCCTGTGACATAATGACTTCACATATTTCCAGACTTAATCTGGAGGTTTTGGGATGACTTTCAGACGTCGGAGACTGTACTGTCTGAGCATGACAGAGAGAAAACATTACTAACAGAGGAGCCTCTGATAACCAGAGACCCGCTGCTCTGACATGTAGCAATCAGCCACAGACATGCATATATACCAGCACACAGCTTGACAATATGCAGCATCCACAGAGTTGACAGTGGAGAAAAACACAGCAAAGAGAGGCATGCAAATGAGAACACACAAGCTTAAATCAGAGCTGCACGCTCACATCCAGCCACAGAAAAAGAAACAAGCTTTCCAAGTGTTCGTCCCATACACACGCACACACGGATTCCTTGGTAAGATTCTTTGCAGTTTTTATTAGACTTTGCTTATAGTCATTACACTAGTATGTACCAAAAGAACAGATACTAGATGGAGCAAGGCGGCAGTGCCATGGCAATAAAAACAGACCCAGCTCCGTGGCACAGCTCCTGGCAGACCGGCTGCCCAGCCTACGCTCCACCTCACTCTGTGCATGAGACAGCAAAGTGAGCAGGGGCTTGCAGCCCTCATTTCAAATGCTTTGGATTGTACACTGAAGAGGAGATTCCCCACATGGTAGAGTAAGCTTGCCTACACAGCCCTAAGCCTTTCTACATTCTATACCCGTGCGAATGGCAAATAAAAACTCAAAAGTCTACCTCACAAATGCCAGTGCTTTTTTTAACATTATACATCGTTTTTTTTCCAATTTTTTGGTTTGTTTTAAAAATCTTTGGATGTGCAGTAATACCCATAAAATAACCGTTTTCCAAAAAAGTCAAAAGAATAGAAAAGACACATACGTACACACTGCTTTTTTTTGCCAGATGCTCAACAAAGTAGCTCCTGTTTAACGTTTGTTGGCACTGGCAACAAAACTGTCTCTGGTTTTCTGGCAGTGTTCAAAACACACATTGAAATACCGGCTAGGATTTAGCTGAAGAAGAATAAAAACTACTCCTTTTGTTAGATCTAAGTGTGACAAATAAGGCTGTAACATAAATGCTCTTTTTTGTGTCTTTTTTTTTCTTTTTTACTCCAAAAAAACCTACTATGTACAAATCTAGAGTTTCTACAAATGCATAAATTAAAGAAGCGGTTAACCAATACAAAAAATGGAGTTAAATTAAAATCACAACACAGAAATTTAAGGGAAAGTATGAACACAATATCACAGCAGTTGGTTTTACCCTGTAAAAAGTAATAATCTACTATCATAATATTGGCATAACCCAATGTCTGATAAAAAATACGCTTCTCTCTCCATCCCATTAGTTTCATACATCAACCCTGAAACTTGTCCTTCGTGACTCGAAACAGAGCACTTTTGCCAAAAAAGAAAAAGAGAGAAAAGAACAAACAACTTCAAAATAGATAATCATACAGCTTTTTGAAGTAACAATAACAATTACCATACAGGTGGAGTTCTGCCTCACTCTCAGATAGACGTCTTAATGCAGAACTCAAAGGAATTATTACTATGAGGTATTCAGAGACATTGGTAAAGACATGCACGGCCAGAGTGCTGGACCTTCCTACACACAGCGGAGAGACAGGTAACATGGGGGGGAGAAAGAGGGATGGAGGGATAGAGAGGGGGCAAAGGGGAGGAGAAACAAAGACCTTTGGTTTAATTTGAAGAGGCGGACGAAAGAAAATCCTTTGGTATGTTTTCATTGCATGGTTGAGCCGGCAAAAGCACCTCGGTGTGATTTTTCTCTTCAGGAAAAGAAGACGGAAAAGAAAGACAGAAAGAAAAAAGAACCACTTTTTCCTTGCTTCTTCAGTTGTGGCCCTTCTACAGGCTGAGGTATTCACAGAGTCAAAGGTGAGAGGTCAACAGCGGTTTAACACTTTGGTTCAAGCAAGGCACTCGTCCTGGGAGTTTTAGAAAGATTGCAACACATCTGCTTCTACTTTCAGGAACATGTCTGCCTATAGTTGAGTCAACAATTCTGCCCATGGCTATGTCAGGCTGTCTGCCTATTGTCATGTGAGGATGTCTGACCTGTTTGCTGGATCAATATTAACGACCTATAAATACACACAAAGAGGCCAGGGCAAGCGGATATAAAGCTAAGAAGTGGGAAAAAAAATGTTAAAGGTGCGAAAATTACATCAGATTCGTACAGATTATCTTTAAATTATTAATGAATCAAACCAGAAAAATGTAATTTGAATATATTTGTTGGCTCGCTACAACGTGAAATTGCATTATAGCTAGCTTTTTCTTTTTTGTCTACAAAGTGGTAGACGCTAATGCGTTTCTGTTACTAACGGGCACAATCAAAGACATATCACATTTCTACAAGAGCGTCCTGCAGGCACCTGCACGGCCAATTGTGTGTATCTACAGCTGGATCAGCACATCTGCCTATAGCTACATCAGCATGACTATCTATGGAGCTGTAATCAGAGCACAAGATGAAGCAGGAGCACGCATAGCAGGGGTGCAGGGGTTGATTGCAGGTGGGAGGGGCAGCAAAAGGGGGGAGAATACAAGACAGAGCGGAAAAGAGAGAGAAGATGGGAGGGAAGGGGGTTGGGGGGCACATACATCACGTCTTTTATCACCACTCACAGAGGCCGTGCAATGAGAAAAAATCTTTGGTCATCTTTGGTATCGTCAAAGTGATAGAAATCACATATGGAACTTGAGTGAGGTAGCATCTTTGGTTCACACTATAAAACATCAGCAGGTCTTGACACCTTTTTACGTGTCTTATCATCTTTTTTGGTTTTTTCTCTCAGAGATGAAGAAGCAGCTTCCTCTGGCCTCTCCTTCAGAGCTTGTTGTGATGAATGTAGAGCTGCTAACCCTGGCCAAGAGGAGGACGGCGGTGGGGGTCTGGCTTAATTTCTCTAATGCTACGCTGCCCCCGGGCCAGCCCTGTGTAGTGCTTTCCTCCTAGTGCTGAAATGCATAGCTTGCCAGTAAAGCAGAGGCAGGACGGGAGAAGGGAGGGGGGGTCGGCAGCAAGCTCGGGAGAAAGGGGAGGGTTGCTTTTGTATTCAGGTGACGAGCTGACATTACTATGTAAGCGCCTGAAAGTGATTTGATCATTGATATCATCTCCTCCGCCCTGCATCTTTGATGAGGAGATAAAATCAAATACATATGAAGCGCACAGAGATGAGAGAGTGATGCTCAGGCCTTATAATCGAGGCTGTGTGTCCTTAAAAAAACCCATTCGCACGGTGTCAAGATTACACACAGCGTCACGTGCTTTCACTGTTACAGAGAAGACACTTGTAAAAACGGTCTTTGTTCACCATCTGCTGATGTCTGAACACAAAGAAGAGCTGAACCTGTGAACAGATTTACTGCTAATCTGCACTGATTAATCCTCACAACAAACATTCACAGTAGCATTCTGACTGATTGTGAAGTTAAAAACTGGAGAAATTCAGTTTGATTCAAGAAGGAATCGATAAGGCAAATATCAATACTTCGGTGTAGTTCATATAAAACATCTGTTAGAAGGGAGCTCACATTTTGATCGTTATGCAAAATGCTGTACGGACCATGAGTGACAACACTTCTCTCTGTGGCATTTCAACAACAGTCTGTCTCATTAAGTCAAAGAAGAAGGAGATATAAACTAAAAAATACACTCTTTGGTCAGATTACTTCATAGTATGATGGTAAGTGATTTAAAAAAGTAATTTCTAAGCTGCATGAGAAGCTTCAAGAAGGCTTTGGTTTGCCTCAGCATGTTGGAAGAAAGCACTACCTTGTGGGTTGAGGAGGGATTTTTGGGGGGGTTTGGGCTTTGGGTTAGCAGTCTACTCACTGACATTTCCCCGTCTGTCTGGGATGCTTGATAGAGAGACAGACAGTTAACCAGACAGACAGATACACACAGTTAGATAGACAGACAGACGGTCCACTCCACCGATCCAAACAAGGTTACACAACAATCCAGTTGCTCCAGCAGGATTTTCTTTTCTTTGAAGTTGATTGGCCAATCCCGCCGGAACTCCACATTCTTCCCTGTTTTTCAAGGCTGTGGACAGCTGCAGATCAGACTGCCAGTAGGTTGATTAAATCTCCGTTTTTAGGAACCCATCATAAAAACCAACCAATCAGATTAAAGATAAGGATGGTGAATGACAGATTGATACAGAGTGGGGAGGTGAGGGGTTGTCATAAAGCTAAAGACCAGTGACATTGTGTGTGTTTGTATGTGTGTGTGTGTGTGTTTGTGTGTGTGTGTGAATGTTTGTGTGTAAGGGGGAGTGAAACTATAGCCTTTTTGCAGTATGTTACACATAAATGTGTTACTGAAACAAACATTTTAAAGCAGTTCAAAGGAGAAGTCTTTGGTTTGTTTTTTATCTTTGGATACTATAAATATTAATATAGTACAGGTTTAAGGGCAAAACGTTGCTTCAAGGTCTTTTTAAGTTTTCTTTGTTTTCTCTTTAAGTTTTAAAGCTTTTCCACCGAGATTGAGTCAGTCCATGAGTTGGTCAGATCAGTCCGACATCAGGCTTTGGTGCAGGCATTGGGGCCAGAGTTGGCTGAGTGACCAGAGCCGTCGTCCACCCACTTATCAAGGCTCCGGCGGCGTGCGTTCATAAAGAAGTTGCTGACTGTAGTTAGCTCGAGGCCCAGCTGCTGGGCGATGGTGAGCTGCAGCTCTTTGGATGGACGCTTGTTCTCCTTAAAGATGGCATGGAGCGTCCGCCGCTGCACATCTGTGAACACTAGTCGGGGTTTCTTGGTCACGTTGCCCCGCTCGCTCCTGCCATGGTCCTGTTCCTTACGCTTACATGCTGTGGAGAATTGAGGACAGAGAGAGACAAAGAGATGAAGACTAAAAAACAAGAATCATATCCTGGCTGATATTTGCCAATTAGGCCTGTTGGTTCTTCCTCTGGGTTACTTAAGTCACTCCCACTGGCAATATATGTCAAAAGCTGATGAAAAATGGCCATTATCTTATAGCCCATAGGCTATTGTAGGTCTATTATTTACTTTAGTTTCCATGCTCTAAGAATTGTATCAGGAAAACAGAAAAAATATGACTTTAATCAGGCTAGTAGCTCACATCCTGCCTCTAGTGAACAGGCCTGCTGTCATATTTAATGTTTCATGTGTTACCGTTTTATGATCCTGGAAAAAACATTGCTCTTATGGAGTGTCTCATGCTGGTTATGGCATATGAATGACTTCTAATTAATTTCTTTAGAAGAAAACGGCGTCTGTTGTTTGATTAATAGGCTACCACTAACGTTTGTGGAGCTATCAGCCGTTAAAACCAGCAACTGGAGTGTCTGACTTCTGTGAAAACTAAGTCTAACCATGGAGTTAAGCTTTGCTCATTTGAAATTTGGTTTCATGTAAATAAATAATGTCGTGGCGGAAAGGGTAATGGAAGTGCCGTCAGATTCATAATTATCATCCCCCAGTTTACCCCACACTGACATTTAATCTGGAGGAGTCATGCGACCACCTGCATGTTGGAAGCTGTGCTACTACAGTATAAAGACCACTGTGGCTGACGGAATCAGCAAGGTTAAACATGGACAAAACAGTAGTTAGAGACTTCATTTTGTCGGGGCCTGTGCACCAGACAGGAAGCCTGCCAGCAGGGAACAATGAGCGCTGTCCACGGTGCTGAAACACCGCTGGACCTCTACAAGTCTATTGGAATAAAATAATTTCATCTGACAGTGGATGGAAAAAAATTCTTTAAGAAATTTAACAAGTCAGATACCCCTTAATTTTAACTTTCTATACCCATTGTTTTTACATTAATTCACAGTAGTACAGACATCCGAATTTAACTGCATCAATTAGTTATCACCAGCAGGGGGCAGAAGCGGACTGTTGTGATTGGGGAATTTAACGCTGACCACAAAACATTAAAAACAAAAACAAATTGTGCGGATTGTGCAAAACACAAGGAGCCAAAGAAGGCAGGTTTTTCCTCTTTTTTGAAAACTCAAACGAAATAAGTTTAAAGAAAACATCGAAAAATGTTTTTGAAAAATAATGAGGCTTTTGTAGGCCACACAGTTTGTGGGAACACAGGCAATCCAGTGAAAGTGAATTTGTGCACATACCAATTTAAACCTTAATTTCAAGCTCATTCTCCAGTGCGCTAAAGTACAGTGTGCATGACTCACATGGAACTGTGAGTATGACCCAATCCGGTGTCTCCAGCGCTGGTAAATATTAACAGAAAACTGGAGCTCCTCGTGTTAAGGGCCGCTATAAATCAGCATGAGTGAAGGCCACTCAGACAGCAGCAGGAGCCACTACAGATGAGCTCCGGCCCCGGCAAAGGGGACCCGGCCAGAGAGAGAGAGAGAAAGAGAGGGAAAGAGAGAGAGAGAGAGAGAGAGAGAGAGAGAGAGAGAGAGAGAGAGAGAGAGAGAGAGAGAGAGAGAGAGAGAGAG